>RJWM01009756.1:0-66402 GCA_004363535.1 Dasyprocta punctata | reverse complement strand
TCGCACCTGCCTGACAGGCACGTAAGCCACTGAGTGAAACTCCCAGCCCTGGTTTTTTGAGGCAGGGTCGCACTGTGTAGCTCAGGCCAGGCTTGCGCTCGCATTGTAGCCCAAGCAGGCCTTGAACTCACAACGTTCCTCCTACCTCAGCCTCCCGATGTTTTGCTTTATTCTGATTTTTTTTTTGCTTTATTTCATATTGTTTTGATTGGTTTTATTCTGTTTTGTCTTTGTTTTGATTTTACTATACCTGATGGAATGGTCAACTATTGTGAAGATAACAAGATATACTATAGTAGCTATTGTTTTCCTAGTATCTTGCTTTGAAGTTCTGTACCAATTCTACTGCCTTGTTTTGATTGACTTTGTTCTGTTATGTTTTGTTGGATTTTACTATCTTTAAAATAAAATTTAAAAAAAAATACAATCACCATATAGCCCAGGAATCCCACTTCTGGGTATAAACCCAAAATCATTGAAAGCACAAACTCACACATCTATACATCCATGTTCACAGCAGCATTATTCACAATGAAAACAACCCAAATGTCCATTCACAGATTAAGTGGTTTTAAAACAACGCAGTCTCCACAGATAATGAAGTACTCCTTGACTTTTTAAAGTAGTGGCATTGTGATATACCTGCAACGTGAATGAACCCTGAGGACATCGGACTATGTGAAATAAGCCAGTCACTAAAACATAGGCATTGAATGACTCCACTTCTGTGAAATACCAAGGGCAGTCAAAGTTATAGGGACAGAAAATATAAAGATAGTTGCCAAGCGGAGGAAGATGGGAAGGTATTATTTACTGGGGATAAAGTTCCAGTTTTACAGAATGAAAAGAGTTCTGGAAGTGGGAGCTCGTGATGACTGTATAACAATGTGAACCTGCCACCATGGAACTCGACACTTAAAATTGTTTCAGAAGGTAGATTTTATGTTCTGCATTTTATCCTAATGAAAATATTTTTTAAAAGAAAATGAAAACAAAAGAGCTGGTCTCCAGACTTTCACAGAATAACATTAGGCACTTGAATTTGAATCTTCCACATTTTAAAGATGAAAGTAAGAAAAGTAAACAAACAAAACCTAGTATAGCAGATGATGTCCTACACCCCAAGAGTATACTTCAGTTTGTTAGTAGCCCAGGTAACCGTTCTACTTACAGTTCCTGTCTGCTGGTCAGTGTGATGCATATTGTAAGGGCCAATCAACAACTGACAAGCCATTCTGACTCTGTACTTTCTGTTTGCTTATCCTGTATAAGCCATAGACCACAAGAGATCAGGGCCTGATATTTTGGGAATAATTTAGATCAGCGTCTGTTGACATAAATAAATCCACTTCCAAATACTAGGTACTTTTTTGGTGTTTATGCTTGCTGTTGCACTATATCTGCAGAATCACTTGGATATGGAGAAAGCAATAAACCTCATTTTACTAATGCATGAGTCAGTATACCTCCCAAACCAGCTGATCCAGTTACATAGCCACGTTATAGAACAGAAACCAGAATGACACACAAAAGACTAGAGAGCATCGGGGCCTAGCAATGATGAGAGACACAAAAAACCGCCACCAAAAAAACCCAGCCCCATCTTAAGTGGAGAAATAATGACAGTAGGTCTGAAACCTGGCAGATGGAAGGAACTGAGGAATATCAAAGAAGGGCTTGTAAGTGCTTGAGGCAACAGATGGCAATCCTGAGAAGGCATCATTTCTCAAGGAAAGAGGTGACATGAGGGGAAGACAAACTTGAGGGCTTGATGGTGAAGAGAAATAAGGAAGCACTTAGAAGAAATGAATAGTCCACAGAAATTAAAGACAATCACAAAATTAGGGGACAGCCTGTATATATACTTTTCCACCCAACTCACAAAATAGACCTTCAATGGGCTGCATTTTATTCTATGAACACAAGAGGGCACTCTCGAACCAAAAACCTGGCAAACCCCGTTCTCAGTTGCTGTAGTCGCAATAAGAAAATAAAAAATATTTCAACATGTGTAGAAAATGCCAGACATTACAAGGTGTAAAGAAAATTTTAAATGGTAATCAATATTTTAAACTAATCATAGAACTGGGAAACTGAAACACATCACAACAACCTCAATAAAACTACATTCAACGGTCACTTGGTGACATGAAAAAGTACTGTGAATCAGAAAAAAAAAAGAAATTGAGGAAGAACAAAAAGATGGTGGCGCACGCCTTTAATCCCAGCACTTGGGAGGCTGAGGTAGGCGGAGCGTTGTGAGTTCGAGGCCGGGCTACAATGCGAGTGCAAGGCCGGCCTAAGCTACATAGTGCGACCCTGCCTCAAAGAACTGAGACTGGGCTTTTGGCTCAGCAGCTTAAGAACCTGCCTGGTAGGCGTGAGGTTGTGAGTTCGATCCCCAGTGCCAAAAAAAAAAAAACCAGACTTGATCAACCTCAGGAAGTGTTGAAGAAAAAACAAGTCATAAGAGACAAAAAGCAGAAGACTAAATTTATATAATATGATTTCTAAAAAAAAATTGTTTTTATGCTTATTAGTACATAATGATACAGTCACCATGGGGAGGTGGTACATGTACAAAATACATCTTAACTCTTTTTATTTCCACAGCAATACTTTACACAAAATATGACTTGGAGGGCTGGGGATATAGTTCAGCAGCACAAGCACTGCCTGGTAAGCATGAGGTTGTGGGTGCAATCTCTGGTTTAAAAAAAAAAATCAAAATATAACTGGAGCCAAGTACGGTGGCACATACAACACCTGTAATTTCAGCTATTTGGGAATAGGATCATGAGTTGGAAGTCATCCTAGGCAACACAATTGGACCCTCTCTAAAACTTTCTATATAAATAAATAGTTATGTTTAGATACATGAAATTTAAATAGCTAAGAAAGATCAGATATAAAGTCATATATATAATAGCAAAGAAAATATAACATGTATTACATTCCCTAAAGAAGAAAATGATAAAACAGTTGTAACATTTAAAAATAATAAAGCTTGGATCTGAGCCAGGCATGCTGGCACACACCTGTAATCCCAGCACTCAGGAGGCTGTGTCAACAGGATCACCAGGAGCTCCAAGTCAACCTGGGGCTACATAGTGAGTTCAAAGCTGGCCGTCTTTGTTACGTTTCTCTCGTTTCTCTCGTTGCTGATACAAAATACCCCACACCCAAAGTTAAGGAATGAAAGGTTTATTTAGATCACACCCATAATCCCAACATTGGACAATGAATTGATCACGAACTCTTAAAGCCTGCCCCAATGATGGCATGAGGTTTTGGAGGGACATCCAGACACAAACCATAACACTAGTCTAAAGTACATAGCAAGACCGTGTCTCAAAGAGAACTTGAGTTTACACATCGAAAAATCTGCTGTTATCCTAGGAAAATTGATCTGGTATGCTCAATATTGGAAATATATCTAAGAAAAATAAATTAGATTTCAAAGGAAAAATTCTCTGAGATAGGCTGGGGATATAATTCAGTGGCAAAAGGGCCTTCCTGGCAAGGGAAAGGTCCTGAGTTTGATTCCCAGTATGAAAAAAAAAATTCTCTGACCTTCAAAAAAGAAGTATAAAGGAAACCAAATGTTGTTTTTTCGGTTTTCAGTTTTTAGTTTTTTGAGGCAGTGAGGCTGGCCTTAAATTCACTATGTAGCCCAGACTGTCCTCAAACTCACAGTGATCCTCCTGCCTCAACCCCCTCAGTGCTGGGATTTACAGACTTGGGAGTACCTCCAAGCTCAGGTGTAAACCAAGTAACAAAAGTAATTCAAAAGTAAAGAACAGGTTTGTTGTGTTCACTACTCTTTCTAAGTGCTGCCTTCATCTCTGGCACTACATCTCTACATATCTGCGGGTTTTTTTTTTTTTTTTTTTTTTTTTTTTTTTTTTGCGGCACCGGGATTGAACTCACAACCTCGCGCCTGCCAGGGCAGGCGCTTAAGACACTGAGCCAAACTCCCGGGCCTGGTTTTTTGAGGCAGGGTTGCACTGTGTAGCTCAGGCCGGCCTTATGCTTGCGTTGTAGCCCAAGCCGGCCTCGAACTCACAACGCTCCGCCTACCTCAGCCTCCCGAGTGCTGGGATTAAAGGCGTGCGCCATCACGCCCGGCTCATGTCTGCGTTTTTTGCCCCGTCCCAGAATCTGCGGTGTCTCCAAGAAGCCTGAGTGGTTTTCTGCAGAGAGAGAACTGAACTTTCATGGGAAAGCGGCCCTTCGCAGAGTTCTGGGCACAGGAGAAGTTCTCGAAATTCTCCTCCAAGGCCGCTTGCTGAAAGAAGGCAGTAGCCCCTAGTTTCAACAGCAAAAGGACTGGAGAGCGCCCGCGGGTCTCGAACCACCGGACTGGTGGAAGCCACCGGCCCAAGTGACTGAACAGATATCGTCGAAGGAACCGCTGAGCTAAAGCCAGCCCGGAAACCGAGTTTTGACCAGAAGCTCTTGACCAGGGAAGAGGACGTGCGTCACAAAACTCTGAGTCACCTTCTCTGGGCTGACTCGCAGTTCTACACTGTCCGGTCAACTTGCACGCCACAGGTTCCACAGCGCACGCACACCAGCCACCCACGACTCCAGCCTCCCTCATCCCCCGGGAGCTCGTGCCGGAGCGGCCCGGCTCGGGCTCACTTCTCCCCTTCCAAGCAGCGCTCTCCGCGTCCACGCCTTGCGGGAAGCACCTCCAGGGCGCACGCCGCCACCGCGGGAGCCTGCGCGCTCCGACGACCGCCACACGGGGCCACTCGGTGGGCATCGGCCCCTACGGTCACTGCCCGATTCCACTCTGGAGAGGAAGTCTGACGAGATGCAAACTATTTCGGGCCTCCTCTTGGCACTCTGCAGCTTAAGCCGAACGAACCCCACAACCACGATCCCAAGTGTTACCTCCTTCTACCATTATTTCCTGTTTTGTTTTTTATTGAGGTACTGAGGATGGACGCCAGGGGCGCTCTAACACGAAACTATGTCCACACTCCTTTTTCTTTTTTCTTTCCCGAGCGGGTTCTGAGGAGCTGGGATTACAAGCCAGTCCCACCACGCTGGCCTCTTTACACCTATTCCTGTCGCGTGCACTGTAGATATAGCTTTGTGCCCCAAAACCTGATTTTGTTCATTTGGCCAATATTCATATTTCCTGTGGAGCCTTCCAGTCCTTTTCCTCAATCTGTCCGCGTTAACCATACACACTCTGTGTACAAAATTTTTAGGTGAAAATCGATCTGTTCAGGGTTTTGGTTTGGGGTTTGTTCGCTTTGTTTTCGTGGTACCGGAGATTGAATGCAAGGGCCTTGGCACTGAGCTGCATGCCCTATCCTTCGGATGGGTTCCGAGATGAGGGTGCAGGCAGGACGATCGCCACGAGTTCGAGGATAGCCTGGGCTACACAGGAAAGGCCAGCGTGCCCTGAACAGCGAAACCCTGTTTGCAGTATAACAAAAATTAAGAAAGCGACAGCGAACGCTGGGCTCAAACTTGATCCTCCTGCCTGAGCATTCCAGACTACCAGGATTACAGCCCTATTTTTCTTTCCTAACAGAGTATGTTGGAGAGCTTTTTTTTCAGTATGTACACACCTGATTCACATATTTTGTAATGGCTCTACTATATTCCAGTATTTTACTAGTTTTGAAGTGGTCACTCTTCTAAAGCTGGAATGAACATCCTTATGCAAGTACATTATTTGGGGGAAAAGAAAGCATGTACATTATTTGAAGAATGTGTGTTTTTATAGTGCTTGAGATCAAGCTCAGGGCTTCATGTACACTAAGCAACACAATATTTATAATATGTATCTTTGAATGGAAAGAACATTAGAATGAGGTGACCGGAAGAAATGCTAGAAGCCTTAAAGGTGCCTGAAACCACAAGTTCACCTAAGTTTTGTTTTGTTTTGTTTTTTGTTTTAAGAAAGGTGCTTGCTATGTAGTTCAGGCTGACATAAATTATGTAGACCTGACTGACCTGAATTCTCAGCAATTCTACTGCCTCAGCCTCCTGATTTGTGGGATCACAGCACTGCAGCATCATACAGTCTCTTCCCTAAATTCAGTAATGGACTTTAAATAGCAATTCCACCAAAATATGAATCCCACGACCTCTGGGACCTTGGCCCCATGTCCAGAAAGATATTAGCACTGACTATAACGTGCTCATCTCCTAGGCACTTGCTCAATGACTGAACACACTGGAGAGAAATCAAAGATACATTCTTCAAATGGAATGCAAAATTTCCATGGATTTTAGAGAACTGAAACATGAAGTTTCCCTTCTAAAGATTTCTGAATAATGTTCTGGATTCCTGAATTTTTCATCCCTTCTGCCTCCCCTTTTTCAAGTCACCCCTTTAAGCCCCTTCAAACACCCGAAAGCTAGACAGATCACTTCAAGATTCAAATTATGTGCCCTCCCAAGGTTTAGAATACCTGCAAGTTAGAATAGTTTTTTTATATTGTTGGTATAGAAAACCAGGGGTAAAATCCCACTGTAGTACAGGGACTGAGTAAAATGGTTTCCTAAATGAGGAATACCAAGCCACAGAAGGCACTCTCCTCACTGCAACTTTCTCCTCTGCCTTAAAAAATGTAACAATGGGCCAAGGATATGGCTCAGTGAAACAAATGCCTGCCTGGCAAGCCCAAGGTCCTGAGTTTGATTTCTGATACAAAAAAAAAAAAAAAAAAATTTTTTTAAATGAAAAAAGCTGGGCGTGGTGGCGCATGCCTTTAATCCCAGCACTTGGGAGGCTGAGGCAGGGGAAGCGTTGTGAGTTCGAGTGAAAGATCGGCCTGAGCTACATAGTGCGACCCTGCCTCAAAAAACTAGGGCTGGGAGTTTGGCTCAGTGGCCTGTCTGTCAGGAGCTAGGTTGTGAGTTTGATCCCCGGTGCTGCAAAAAAAATAAATAAATAAAAAATAAAATGAAAATAAAAAGTGTAACAGAAGAGCTGGGCATGGTGCTGAGTGTGCTATCCCAGCACTCCGGAGACTGAGGCAGGATTGCTGAGCATTTGAGGTTAGCCTGAGGTACATAGTGAGTTCAAGGTCATTCTGAACTGCATAGTGAAACCCTACCTCAAGAAAAATAAAAAATGTAACAAGGGTAGAATTTCACCCAAGAACCTAGAATGCTCATCCTTACCAGGAATAGTACCCACTAGTCTAACCCCAATGGGCCAACACACATTGTATTTAATAACTTGAGTCCAGTCTTCACAGCCACAAGGGAGACAGTGTTCCTAGTGGCTAGATTCAGTATCTGGATTAGGCAAAAGATACACCTAACATCAAGAAAACATTATACAAATTACAAATGAAAGAGAACACTGCTTTGTAAGATTCCAGTGTTCCAGATACTCCAGATACTGCAGAAAGGTGTGTGAACAGCTATATGAGACAGAGAATAAGTCATATCACAGCAGGCTTGTCAACTCAAACCGGTCCCCTACCCCAGGTACAGAAGCAAGTTTCAGAGGATGTTTCAAGTTTACATGACTTCTCTTTTTTTGTGTGAACTCTCGTTTTTTCCCTCTGTATTCCCTAGACCTAGCACAGTATCTTACCCAGGAGCAATCGAAGTCTTGGGGTTTTTTTGCAGCACTAGGGATGGAACTCACAGCCTCACACCTGCCAGACAGGCGCTTAAGCCACTGAAGCCAAACTCCCAGCCCTAGTTTTTTGAGGCAGGGTCGCCCTATGTAGCTCAGGCGGCTGTAGCCCAAGCGGGCCTCAAACTCACAACGCTCCACCTACCTCAGCCTCCCAAGTGCTGGGATTAAAGGCATGCGCCACCACGCCCGGCTGGGGGTTTTGTTTTTAACCTGTGTAATTCTTACGAAATGGTAGAGAAGGCAGCTTCTTCTCAGTGATTCTAAGTGGTTCAGAGCTGAGTAGGAGGAAATCCGCCACCTTCCAAGAAACACAATTTTAGCTGTTACAAAATGAAGGAGGCAGGGCTAAGGGCATCCAGTAGTTAGAGGCTAGGGATGCCACTAAATACTCCACAATGCACAGAACAGCCTCTTCAACAAAGACTTACCTGGTCCAAGAAACTACTAGTGCTGGCCGGGCATGGTGGCGCACACCTTTAACCCCAGCGCTCGGGAGGCTGAGGTAGGTGGAGCGTTGTGAGTTCGAGGATGGCTTGGGCTACAACGCGCGAGCGCAAGGCCGGCCTGAGCTACATAGTGTGACCCTGCCTCAAAAAACTAGGGCCGGGAGTTTGGCTCAGTGGCTTAAGCGCCTGCCCTGGCAGACATGAGGCTGTGAGTTCGATTCCCGGTGCTGCAAAAAAAAAAAAAAAAAAAAAGGAAGAAAGAAAGAAACTACTAGTGCCGAGATTGAACAACCAGGTGCCTAGCCCTATTGTAGATAATAAGAAAGACTAACTTCAACACCAGGCCCTGCTGTTCAAGTTCAAATCAGGTTAAATTCCAACACTAGCTTTGTACAACTCATGCTGAAACAATCTAGACTAAACTAAAAAGTGACCAGGGTCAAACGGAGAGAAGAAAAGGCTCTACATGGTAACCCTCAGGGTAGAGACAAAATCACACACACAGGGAATATGGAAGATCCCCAACAAAAGTGAAACAGGCCAGTCAATGCCATTTATTATACATGCTGAACAGCCTCTGAGACCCAGGGGCGCCCATATTGAGTTTGTTTGCTTGTGTTTTGTGTTTTTTCATTTTGTTTTTTGCTTCAACAGGTTCTTCCAAGAACCTGCTCACAAGGAAGACAATAACAAAGAAACTCTCAGTAAAATGAAACAAACAGGAGAAGCTGAAACAGCATACATCTGAGGAACAATGTTAAAAAAACTCACCAGACACAAACCACACCACACTCATCCCATTTAATTTCCTGTTACATGCGCTGAGGAAACCAAGAACATCAGGGCCCAGGGCAGCAATGCTCTGAGATTCTAGCTCAGGACCCCTCTTTGTGACAGATTCATGCACACATACATATCCACACACACCACTGACCCAGGCAGAAGTACCCATGCATGCACGTGTGGCTGGAGACCCAGAAGGCGGAATGGGAAAAAGAAGGACTGATCAAGGCTATGCCATCAACTGGAAACTGGGGATCAACATAACCCTTCTGTTGCAGGTTGAATAGGAGTCAAAATTAAAACAGAACACAGAATAAAAATAGGATGATCAGACAAAAGGTTGGGCAGATGAAAAGGGAAAGATGCAGGGGGAGTTTCGGGAAAGCAGCCTTAGAAGGGGAGGCCTGTCTTTATTGGGAACTCAGGCAGAGGTCTTGTGACTCCAGTGCTATACTGAGACTGAATGAATATGCCACAGCATTACCTCTGCAACCTGTGCTCACTCCCAACATAGAGGGAAACCAAAACACCCACCCTCCTCCCTGCCCACTGACACTCTTACGGTCTTTACCAAGTACTTAGAAATGAACCTCTCCTCCCCAACACACAAAAAATGTTAGGTCCAGCATAGGCCAAAATTAGGCCAAGTACAAGAAGCTTCAGTAACTTTTCTTGGTGGAACCAAAGCCGGAAAAGCCCATCACAGCTGCCATCTCATCATCCTCCTCAAATGTCAAATCTTCCTCCGCCCTCCTCTTCTTTTCCTTCTGTTTCTCTTTCTTGTATGCTTTAGCCTTCTCCTCCTGCAGGGGTGAAAATCACTCAGAATCAGTTACGATTCCTGAGCCAAATGTTGTCAAGAGATGTATGAGCTTCAAGATTTGTTTCTATCTTTAGAAGATAAAATAGAGCAAAGCATGTGGCACATGTCTGTAATTTCAGCACTCAGGAGGCTGAGGCAGGAGGACTGCCATGAGTTCCATGCCAGCCTGGGATACATAGTGAACTGAACTCAACACCAGCCCCTGCACTACATAGCAAGATCCTGTCTCAAAACAAAAACAAAAACAAAACAAAAACAGAAAGTAAAATAAAATTTCAAGGGCAGAATAAAAGCCATAATGAAGATTATTAAGGATAAAAGAGAAGTTTTAGTCTTTGTTAAGTTCTCAATCTTATACCTCGGTTCATCTCTTAGTTCTTAGCAGGGTTATGGGAGCAAAATCATATAACATTTTAGGGTATTCAACATTACCAGCAACTGTTGAGTACTTTGTGTACACAATACTAAGATCTCTGATATGAAGAAAGTGAAGTTTATATAACTGCCTGAGGTTCACAGTAAGTGGAGAAAACAATTCTGACCCTGTTAGCCTCTTAGGGACTTAACTCCTTCCTATAATTGAAAAACAAGAAAGGGGAAAGCTAAGTACATGTGGAGGAGGAGATAAACAGGAAGTCTTCATTCTTCTCAATTTCACTGTGAATCTAAAACTGCTCTAATAAATGTTAAATGGAAGAGTAAGTATCCAAACAGGTATAGCTCAAAGAGTCTAGGAGAAAAAGTAGACTTATAGCCATTTCCTTTAGCTCACGAGTATCTCAAACAAGAGCAACAGAGGTTTCCCCTAGTATGCAGAAACTCACTAGACATAACTGGGAGGCAGCAGAGTGAGATGAAGATGAGGGCCACCTCTGATCACAAGTTACAATTCTAAGCTGAGAAAAGTGGTGCTAGGACAGTCTTACCTCTTCTCTGAGTTCCTTCATCCTTTCCTCAAAATCATAGTCCTTCTGCTTCTCTTCCATCTTTTTCTTGTTGACCTCAAAACGTTTCTTCACCTGATCCAGGGTGGAACGTTCCACACGCATAGACATGCCCAGGTTTCGCTGATCTGGGTGGTGGGATCAACAGTGAAGATGGCAATGTCACTGCAACATCCTGAGCCCCTCAAGTCTTGTCCTGGGTTGGGCATGGTGGTGCATACCTATAATTCCCAACACTCAAAAGGCTGAGGCAGGAGGAAGGCCACACAAATTTTGAGGACAGCCTGGGGTACATAGTGAGTCCGAGGCCAGCATGAACTACGTAACAAGATCTTGTTTCAAAAACCGAGAAAAAAAAAAAAAGTTTTGTCTTGGCTAAAACCAGAGACCATGGATTCTATCCCCAGCACCAAAAAATAAATAAATAAATAAAATCTTGGTCTTGTGTATGTGAGTGTGTGAGTGTGTGTGTGTGTGAGAGAGACAGAGAGAGAGAGAGAGAGAGACAGAGACAGAGACAGAGACAGAGAGACACAGTCTTACTATGTATTTCAGGCTGGCCTTGAATCCACAGGGATCCTCCTACCTCAGCCTCCGGAGTCCTGGAATTACAGGTGAGTGCCACCATGCCTGTCCAAACGTATTTTTAATAAAATACCAGCAAAAGTAAGTATGATTAAGAAGAGAAATGCTTGGCTTCATCTGTTCCTAGAGGTAGCAATCCCAGATAACAAGATGTAGGGGGGTTTCAATTGCCTTTACTCTCTTCCTGAGCAGATGAACACCAAGCAAGGCTTTGAAGGCCCAAAAGACCATACAAGTTGGGCGTGGTGGCACAAGCCTTTAATCCCAGCACTTGGGAGGCTGAGGTAGACGGAGCGTTGTGAGTTTGAGGCCAGCCTGGGCTGCAACGCAAGCACAAGGCTGACCTGAGCTACGTAGGGCGACCCTGTCTCAAAAAAACCAGGGTCGGGAGTTTGGCTCAGTGGCTTAAGCGCCAGTCTGGGAGGCGCGAGGTTGTGAGTTCAATCCCTGGTGCCACAAAAAAAAAAAAAAAAAAAAAAAAAAAAAAAAAAAAAAAAAAAAAAAAAAAAAAAAAAAAAAAAAAGACCATACAGTGATTGGTGTTGTTGAATCTAAACAACATTCACTTGCATCACAAAAACAAAAAAAACAAAAAAAAAAAAGTGGGTGGGGAGTAAAGGAACCCCTAGGCAGCATCTCACTTTGTGGCCTCCAAAAATATTACTAATGAAATAAAGAATGGCCTCTGTGAAACAACTGGAGAATTTCCCAAGGATCAAATAAGAGTCCAAGAGAAGCCACCTTTCCCGTCTACATTGCCTCCAAAACCCAACCCCAGCCCCAATCACAAACTATCTCTCAGCCTTACGTTTCTTTCCATTAATGTGATCCAGGAAGTTGATGGAGTCCTTCACCACACAGTCACACACATTGCAATAATATCTGACAGATGGTAAGAAATAGCAGATTAACTCAAACTCAGTTTTAAGAATCTTGTTTTCAACCAAGAAATACATTTTTAAGTAAAGGTTTCATTTCACTCTTAGGAGAGGGTAATAGCAAGCCTCCAAGATAGACCCACCATGAGCCCTGGTTTCCTGGTATTTCCATCCTGTGTAGACTCTTGCCAATTTATACCATGGTTGGTCTGTGAGACCAGGAAGTTACAGCATAGCACTTTTAAGACTAGGTCATAAAAAACTGTAGTTCCTAATTTTGTGTGGATTATTTGCTCTGAGGAACCCAGTTGATTTCTTGTGAACAGTCATATGAAAAGGACCATGGGTACAGAATTTAATAGTCCAAACCACAGAAATGTGACAGCTTGACAGTAGATCTTCCCACCTCATTTAAGCATCAGATACAGGCAGACTCAGCCAACTTCTTAAATGAAGCTTCATGAGAGGCCCTAAGCCAGAACCACCTTGGTACACTATTTTCACATCTCCTGCCCATAGAAGTTATGAGCTATTTGTTATTTTATCTTACCAAAATTTGAGTTAACTTGTTAATTTACATAGTAAAGGATAACTAATACTGAGAAGAATAACAATAATGGGATTATGAACAGCTCAGGGGAAATACCAACTGCTATTTTTGTTGCCCTCCTGCTATAAACTGGACAAAGGAGGGGTGGGCAAAAGGGTAGAACGTTTTTGTAGAATTCTTCTTCCTGAAGGTTCCAGCCTTGATCTAGGAAAAAAGTGCACAACTAGGAATCTTCCATACCAGTTACAGCCTTCTAGCTATTCTAGAACAACAATGCTTCTTTTTTCATCATTAACCATTTCTTGGTTCCATTCCCACTCTACCTAATTTCTTCCCTAGAAAAGTCCTCAGTAGTTGCTTCATTTCTTCTGACAGAACCAATAATCTCTGTTAAGACATTCAGGAGTATTTATAATTCCAATATGAAGCTCACAAAACCCCTTTTGGAGATACTAGTGTTAAGACTTGGGGTGAAAAAAAAAAAGCAAGGTTGTAATTATGGGCAACAAGGCTGTTATCTTGGGACTGTGGGCTCTCCTCAACACTATCTAAAACCAACACTGTCTTAAACCCATTCTGGGCTTTAGAGAAAAATAAAGTCACTCACCCTCCCATTTCAGACTGTGGGGTGGTCTTCGTAATGACAATTGTCTTCCCAAGTTTGGATTCCAAATCCACTTTGTAGTCCCGGTGCCGCAGAAGCTCCCGCTTGACAGGCTGCACTGGTTTTCCTGAAACATGATAGGGGAGACTGTCCCTTTACAGTTCCTCAACCAGAAGGAAGAAACACATGAAACTCAAAATTCAGAGGACTACCCTCATTTCTTTGATTCCTGAAAGATGGGGTGCAACAGGCACTTCAAGTAGCAGTTTGCAGCAGCAAGAAAAAATGTGAGCACAGAAAAAAAAGATAAACAATCCCCAACTTTTCCTCACTTTAAAACTAGCAAGCCTAGCCAGGCATGGTGCTACCCCAAGCTCTTGGGAGCTGAGGCAGGATCACAAATTCAAGGCCAGCTGGGTATGGTAGCACACACCTTTAATCCCAGCACTAGGGAGGCTGAGGCAGGAGGATCGTTGTGAGTTCAAGACAAGCCTGGGCTACAAAGTGAGTTCAAGTCCAGCCTGAACTGCATAGTGAGACGCTGTCCCAAAAAATAAGGCTGGGGATTTAGCTCAGTGGCCTGGGCCTGCCTGGCAGGCAGAGGTTGTGAGCTCGATTCCCGGTACCAAAAAAAACAAAAAAACAAATTCAAGGCCAGCCCAGGGAATTTGGCAAGACTCTGTCACAAAAAATAAATGAATAGCTAGGTGTCATGGTGCACACCTATAATCCCAGCACTTAGGAGGCTGAGGCAAAAGGATCATCTCGAGTCTGAGGCCAACCAGGCTACATAGTGAGTTTAAGGCCAGCCTAAACAACATAGTGAGATCCTGAAAGAAAGAAAGAAAGACAGACAGACAGACAGACAAAGAGAAAGAAAGAAAGAAAACAAGTCTAAAAAAAATGTTCTTCTCTACTCATTAATTCACTGACTGAGGTGGGAGTGGAGCTCTAAATTTTCACTAAAAGCAACTTTTTCAAAAGAGGAACAAGAATACTCAGTAATACTTTCATCCAGGCAACCAAAACATAACACAGAAAGAGATTTTAGGGGACTGGGTCAAATTTAAAAAGGGCACCAACATTTAGAAAATATTTGTTCATGTAACAGGCATACCAACTATTATATTATACATCTCACACAAAAAGCTGACAGTGTGTGCAAGTGGTGTGGAAAAAGAATGTTTGAAAACCAGTATTAAGACATTTCTTCTTATAAAAAGGAATCTACTTAGGAGAGGAACACAACTCCTTGACACTACAGAGCAATGGCACCACTAAGCACTAAATGAAACAATCACTTGGTTCCTGATATCAGGTGCTTTTCTCAAGACTGTAAGGAAGGATTCCGACTGGGCCAAGACTGTTCTCCTCCTCCTTAAGAAATTTCAAAGAATAGAGAGTGTCTTTCATAGCTGTAATGTTCAAAAGCAAAACACTCCACTTAACTTTTTCTGTGTCACTACTACGAATTCCAGGGCCCTCTGTACTTCAAAAAAGCACTAAACGAACCAAGCAAAGAGAGGATAACAAGGCTGAAGAGCACCTCAAAAACACTTCAGACCATCTCCCTGCTCTAATTTTATGTATGTGGAAACCGAGGACCCTCGACGCAACACCTCCAAAAGAGACATCAGGTAGAAGGACGGCTTCATCTTAACTCCCCACCCGCTCTCCAGCCACTGCATCGCTTCTATGACACCCTTAGCCTTTCATGAAGCGGGCACCCACCATCCTTCTTTTCTCTCTCCTCCGTAAGCCTCTTCTCAGCAAGCTTCTCGTATTCATCTTTGTCCCACTTTCGGCGAAAGTCCAAGTTTTTCGTCTGTAGGGAAAAAAGCGCTGAAGATCCGTCACTAACCGTATCCGGACCCCTAGAGAAACTGAGGAAACCGCGGCCTCGCCAACAAGGCGGCCCCGGGGTCTTTCGAAAATGAAGCCTTTCTGGACCTCACCAGGAAGGAAGCTGAGGTCGCCTCAAGACCCCAACCCAAGAGACCTCTGCGATTCCACAGTCCCCGCATGAGGGTCTTACGAGATAATTCTCGAACCCGGACACTGGGATCGCGAGGAGGTGTCAGGAAGTCAGTCAGGTGCCAGCATGTGTCTTTATTCAGCGCTGAGAAGGGACCCGTCCCCCCAACCCGCAAACCTCCTCCTCACACATATCACCTACCCCGCTGCCTGACGCCATCTTCACAGCGAAGTGAATGGGAAGCCGGAAAATGCCGTAAAAAGCGAGCGAGAGCCGTAAGGCAAGGTCGCCCTCCAATAAGTTCAGAGTCTTCAGTTGTAAAGGAGCTAAGGACTGGAGGGTTTCTAAAACAGGCGTGTCGGCCCCGCCTCTGCTCCATGGAGAAGGCGCAGGCGCAAACGTAGTGTGAAGCAATGCGGAAGTAAGGGCGCGTGCTAACGTGTTTTGTTTTGTTTTGGCCCTGGCTTTCAAAGAAATGAGCTGGGCAGTGGCGCACGCCTTTAATCCCAGCACTCGGGAGGCTGAGACAGGAGGATTGTTTGTGAGTTCTAGACCAGACTGGACTACAAAGAGTTAAAGGCCAGCCTGAACTGCATAGTGAGACCCTGTCTCAAAAAACAGGGTCTGGAGTGGGTGTAGTGGCACACTCCTGTAATCCCGGCACTCCCAGGAGGCTGAGGCAGGAGGGTCGTTGCAAGTTCGAGACCAGCCAGGGCCACAAAGTGAGCTCAAGGCCAGCCTGAACTGCATAGCCAGACCCTGTCTCAAAAGAAGAAGAAGAAAAAAAAAAAAATAGGGCCAGGGATCTAGCTCAGTGGCCTAAGCGCCTGCCTGGCAGACACGAGGTTGTAAGTTCGATCCCCAGTACAAAAAAAAAGGCTTGTTTAGTTCAACTAGTCTGTTTTACGAAGAAAACTGAGATTTGGAAGCGCTGATCAGACATAAGCTAATCAACTATGCGGGCATTGCCTAGTTTCTAAGCCTTTTTTTTTTTTTTTTTTTCTTGATAGTAGGGTACTGGGGATTGAACTAGGGATATTCTACCACTGAGCTACATCTCCAGCCCCTTTTATTTTTTTGTGACAGGGTCTCAATAAATTACCCAGGCAGTCCTCGAATTTGAAACCTCCGTACCTAAACCTTTTAAGGCTCAAGTGTTTTTAGGGGCTCTAGCTGCCCCATTGACTGGCATACACTAGGGCTACACTGTGCTACACCTTTCTCAAGACACAGAAGAAAAGGGCTTTTTGCACAGTTTTTGTTTGTTTTTGACAATGCCACCCTTGGTTAACATTTTTCCTTCAGCTGGAGCACATTATAGTCGTTCAGTCTGTGGTACACAATTTAATCAACTTGATTGAACTTGGGAAGGCAGGTCATCAGCAGCACCCTAGAGCAGCAGTCCCCAACTGTTTTTGCACCGGGGACCAGTTTCATGGGGGTTTTTTTTGTTGTTGCTTTGGTTTTTTGAGACAGGGTCTGGCTATGTAGTTCAGGCTGGTCCTGAACTCACTATGTAGCCCAGACTGGCCTTGAACTCCCAGCAATTCTCTTGCCTCAGCTTCCCAAATGCTGAGATTACAGGTCTGCACAACTATGGCTGGCAAGTTTCATGATTTCTTGGAAGACAATTTTTCCACAGACCTGGGGAGGAGGGTTTGGGGATTCAATTCTCATTAGGAGCACACAACCTAGATTGTTCACATACGTAGTTCACTGTAGTCTGTACTACTATGAAAATCTTATACTGCTGCTGATCTGACAGGAGGCAAAACTCAGACAGTAATTCAGACGATGGTGGGCAGCTCCCCTGGCCCACCAGCCATTTACCTCCTACTGTGCAGTTCCGTTCCCAACAGCTAGTAAGGCTCCAGGGCCTACAAGTTCAGAACCCCTGTCCTGGAGTAAAGCACTCTGGGAAATAGCTCACTATACATTTATTTTTAGCAACATGACTATATCTCCAAGTGACAAGAGAGGAGGGAGGAATAGTGGCTGCTCCCTTGCTGAATATGTATGCATCACCCCTGGAAGGTTACTCCTAGCTCACAGAATTCTCCAGCATGCACTCAAACATTTTCTATGGCCTATGCAAGTTAATCCCTTGATAACAAATTACCCAAACTACTATACTTAACATTTTATTTAACATATTACCCAACCACTTCTAGAACAGTCTTTATGGCAAGGTATGGAAAGTCATAACAGTATTCTAGAACAGGAAATGGTCTTCAAAATCCCAGATCTCGATCTTGCCAAATCACCTATGAAGTTCAGTGTTCCAGATTGTTAAACAGCAGCCCTACCCTAGTATTGTTCACAGTGCATGGGCCAAAAAAAAGACCAAATTAATATAGGCATTGCCAAGCCCCTGGAATTATACAATATTTCTGTCCCCAAAGCAGACAGTAGTCACTGTTCATCTTTGCTGTATTCCCAAAACTGCTTGGATAGGCTAAAGGCTGGATGTAGACAAATTTCCCAGAATCTGGTTCCAAAACTTAGTGGAAAGCTAAGTATCTGGCTTCTGACCTCAGTGGTTCAGTATCTTCAACCTGGGGAGGACTCTTCCAGAGTCTTGCTCACAGTAACAATCTTAGCACCTCTACATGGCATTCAGTGGTGCTTCCAATCTGCCCCTCCAGCTACAGCATGTCTCTTTCACATACCGCCATCTACCCCCATGCAGAGTAGCTGTTCACACCAGTCCAGGAGTCCCCACGTCCTTCTGTATTCAAGGAGAGAGGAGGCTGAAGGCATTTGTCATCCATGCTGGCCAACCATTGTGAAGTTCATCAGGAACTCAATGCTAGATGAAAACTTTTGTGTCGCGAACACCAGATGGCAATCAGGTTCGGATCAAGACTGAGAAAGTCGCCTCTGAACTTCAGCCACAAGATGTTCCCGTTTAATGACCTCCTAAAACATAAGAGCTCTCAGGTGACAAATAAGAAAGCAATACTAGCTCTTTAGTCACTCTTTTCAGATTCATTTTACTCTATATCCATCCTACCGTTTATACAACCATTAGGGAATAAGCTGACTGGGAGCATGTACACCATCAAGACCAAGGGGAGTCAAACACCTAATCTATGTCTATTTTACTGACCAGTCTCAAAACACCCGTGCAGATTTCATCTGTCCCCCTCCTGCCCTCTTAGCCAATACTTGCTGGCTGCAGTAGTTGCTTGAGATGGGATTTCATTCATCTCTACCACTATTAGTCCTCACCCAGAAGACATATTTCCAAAAAAAAAATCAGAGAAATGGAGAAACACTCACTTCTTTTTTTTTTTTTTTTTTTTTTTTTTTTTTTTTTTTTTGTGGCACCGGGGATCGAGCTCACAACCTCGCGCCTGCCTGACAGGCGCGTAAGCTGCTGAACCAAACTCCCGGTCCTGGTTTTTTGAGGCAGGGTCGCACTGTGTAGCTCAGGCCGGCCTTGCGCTCACGTTGTAGCCCAAGCCGGCCTCGAACTCACAACGCTCCGCCTACCTCAGCCTCCCGAGTGCTGGGATTAAAGGCGTGCGCCACCACGCCCGGCCAGAAACACTCACTTCTATTTCTGCCAGCCCCCACTCACCTCCTGTCTGGTGGCCACTGAACGGAGCTTGATGACCCCTTCCTTCTGTTCTCGCTCACCAATAATGACCATCAGGGGAACACCTGTGTTCTCACAGTGATGCAGCTGGGTTAATAGTTTGGGGTTATTCCTGTATAGCATCTCTGCCTGAAAAGGGTTAAAACAGAGTAGGGGACTTAGAGTGACCATAGCACATAAACCCTCAAAACATGTATTTTTTAAAAAGCCAGAAATACGTGGGTAGCTCTCTGCTAGTAAACAAAAAAGGCCTTGAGCTCCACTCTCGCTCCTGAATTCCATGTATACCCACTTGCTTTAGATATGAGCTCCACCATACCTTGATCCCAGCATCCCAAAGCTCTGCAATTATCTTTAACCGTTCTTGGAGAAAGTTCTTTTGGGGTGTGGCCACAAACACCTGGGTCTCTGTGGTCCGTACTGTCTCACCAAAAATCTAATAAAAGACAGAGAAGAAGTAAAACTAATGAAAAGTTCCCTTGCACAAGAAATTCTGAAAACAGAACAAAAGAACTGTCAGAAAAGGTCTGGCTACACCTCTCAAAATAGGTTTTGAGGCCTCCAGCACCATCTCACCCCTATCTAAGATGTACCTTCATCCTCTGTTCCACAATGTGGAAGATTCGCTCTACTCCAATGCTCAGCCCTACGCATGGCACCTTGTAACCCTTAGGGTCAAACATGGCCACCAGCTCGTCATAGCGCCCACCAGCAGCCACACTGCCCACATTCAGGGGCTCTTCTTCAGCAGCTGAGTCTTGCAGCAAAACTGCTTCATAGATGACTCCTGTATAGTAGTCCAGGCCTCGAGCAAGACTCAGGTCAAAGAAGATCTGTGGGGCGAGGTCATAATCAGTCCCGCACCAGACTGTGACAGCCCCAGAACTCAGCTCTCAAATTCAGCAGGTCTTCTCCCAACTCAGCTTACCTTCTCAGTGATTCCAAATAAAGTCAAGTATTCAAAAAGAAGCTTCAGAGACTCTAACCCCTCCAAGGCCTGCTCGTTCTGGGATAGTCTGGAATCGTGGAGCATCTGTTCTACCAGAGATATACCACCTGGAGAGAAAAGTGGTGGAAAACAAGGTCTATGTCTTTACTAAAAACATGCTTTGCCAAAATGATCTTTAAGTAGTACTCTAGCTAGTCCTTCGGTTTTTCTTTCTTCTTTAAAAAGATGAACACCACACCCTCCTCTACCTTTGTCATCTAAAGACACGGAGTAGTTACAATAAATAAAAGGGAAATTAAATTCAGGCCAGACTCTGGAATTTAACACATCAACAAAAAGGAGCTGATAAAAATGGAAGACTGGTTACCCTCAGCCTGATTTTATCACAACTCTGAAAATCCTGGTTCTTACCATGATGTTGGACATAGTCCCCAATTCGATCAGCCACCTCAGGAGCCAGGCCTTTGTTTGCCACCATTTCATGTCTCACATCTTTCCAAGGTATCTGCATAAACACCCAAACATTACCTAAGTCCCAAGTCCTTCTTTCACTTGCTGGAAAAGGACATTTTAGTTTCATTTAATATGGTCATCTTGGGCCAGGGATTTAGCTCAGTGGTATAAATGCCTACATGGCAGGCGTGAGGTTGTGAGTTTGATCCCCAGTACCTAATACTACTACTAATAATAATAATAATAATATGGTCATCTGCAGTAGCTAATAATATACTCAGAACAATCAGAGGCAGCTTAAGAAATCCAGTCACAATCCCCACTGTACAACTCAGATCTTGCATCACAATGTCACCTTACCTTCCTTCCATATTCAGCTCACTTCAACCACTATCTCTTTATTTTTCGAATGGTATGGATTTCAGAGCAGGGCAGAAACCTAGATAAGGGCTTTATTACCTTATCTAATTTGTCCATCGAGGCACAGATAGTACGGAACTTGCTTTCAGGAACACCACAGACAGCAAAGATCCCATTCACAATCCGCCGGTCATTGACCTGTAAACTCAATGAAATCCAAGGGTCCTGTAAAGGTGCTTTCCCTGAAAACAATGGCAGTTCCTCTCTGACTTATAAAAGGTTTAAAAAGGAAATCTCACAGGAGGTGCACTCATACATATATGCATACGCACATACACACACATGGCCAAATCCAGACTTCTCACTTAGTCTTGGCCTTACCTTAATGAGAAAGTCTCCCAGCTGCAACTCCCTGAGGATTTCACACATGATCTTCAAACATTCTGCATCTGGGATCATAGGGTCAAAATCACCAGCAATATCAAAATCCTACAGCAAAGAAGACAGGAAAAAAACCTCGATTGATCAGCCAGTTCCCAGGTTAACTATCAAACTGTGCTGTCCCCATCAGGTCACTTACACACTGGTAGAACTCTCGATAGCGGCCTTGGACTATAGTTGGACTCTCCCTTCGCCACACCTTTCCAACTTGGTAGCGTTTCATCTTCTTCAGTTTATTCATAGCCAAATAACGAGCAAAAGGGACCTCACATAACTAGGTTAAGGAAAATACAGCAGTCAATGCTTAGGTCCAGTACATAGCCATTAAAGGGGACTGAACCTTTTTGATCTTAAGACCTATTTGATCTTATCCAATAGGATGAGAACGAGGACCTTCTCTGTTTTGACTCCCACTATCCCCAAGATTTGGTAGTGCTTGGCATTCAAAACATACTGAATGGTGTCAAATGAAGGAATCTCACCTAGCAAAACTGAAAGTTGAGCATAAAGTAGGAGAAAAGACAGAAATGACCCAAGGTCAGCCATTTCCTCCCATTCAGACCAATATCCAACTATCTCTAAATACAGTAGTCAGAAAAAAAAAAGCAAAAATAAATAAGTAAATACAGTAGTCAGGTTTCACAGTCTGGATTTGTCTCCGATATCAAACCTTTATTTCTGAAAGTGTATGACAAGGACCAAATGCATTTTAATTACTAAGCATACCTATTTAAAGATGCAAGGCTTTGAATCTTACTCCTATTGCAGAATTAAGAATCCCTGGGGCTATTAGTATGTTTCAGCAATCTTACCCAAGGGATTCTGATAGACACTGAAATTTAATGAGAGGTCTCCAGACCAGGCTTTGCGGGCAGAATTGACTTTCAGAAGAAAGTAGAAGTAAAGGCTATTGCCAACGGAGCCATAATGTCCCATAGTCATGTTCCTCCCTTTTCGCAGAGAAAGTCCTCTGGATTTGGAAAGAAACAAGTCAGGTTCCAGCACTTAGAAGGATACAGTAAGGTCATAACGAAGGGACAACAGCTCTCCACCTTGATCCTCCAGATCATAGATGAGCCCGGACTGCTCATTATATTTCTCAGTGAGCATTTCCTGCAGGGATCAGACAGAAAGAGCCACAGTTCAAAGGAAAACTGCAGAACGCAGATGAGAAGCCCTCTGGGACACTGAAGGCAAGTGAAGAAAAGGGATTCCAGACACTCTTTTGCCTTACCTTTAGCTCAAAGGCCGGTGTATCCAATCCCTCTGCTCCATGACGTTTAAAGCAACTGATAACTGTATCAAGAATTTTCTCCTTCACAACCATCTGCTGGGGACTAAGATCCCTGGTGCCCTGAAAATCGAAAGTGGCCACAGTACAAACAAAATACAAAGATTAAAACATTTAAAACAAAGAGTTTAATTATACTTATAATGTAATAAGTAGACTGAATTTGCTTTTCTCTTTTTTCTTTTTTGCAGCACCAGGGATTGAACTCACAACCTCGCACCTGTCAGATAGGCACTTAAGTCACTGAGCCAAACTCCCGGCCCTGGTTTTTTGAGGCAGGGTTGTGCTATGTAGCTCAGGCTGGCCTTGCGCTCGCATTGTAACCCAAGCCGTCCTCAAACTCACAACACTCCTCTTACCTCAGCCTCCTGAGTGCTGGGATAAAGGCATGCGCCACCACACCCAGCTTCCTTCATTTTTTTTGTAGACTGCAGGAACTTACACGTTAGGCAAGCATTCTACCAATAAGCTACATCCCTACCCCTTTGTATTTCTGAGACAGTCTTGCTACATTGCCCCAGGATGGCCTTGAATTTGTGATCCTCCAGCCTTACCCTCCCAAGTAGTTAGGATTATAGGTATGCACTACCACACTTGGCCTGAAATTTCTTTAGTTCAGATAACTCTGAGCTTCACCCAGTACATCAAGAATAGAAAAGGTTTTTGATCTGGCTTTTGTTTGAAACTTAGCTCAAAAAGATATAAAAAGTTACAGAGATAAGTACAGCAGAGGTCAGTTCTCTACAGTATTTTAATGGGATAAAATGGGTAAAGGACATTACCTTTGGGGTCTTGATGATAAAATTTGGTTTCTCTTGATGTGGTTTCAGTTGGGATGTTAACATTACCTCTGCAACCTGCCAGAAAAAGAAATACAAAATGTGGCTTTTCTGGACACTGACCAGACAAACGACATCTCTGATCTTATGGACCACTAGCCTGCAAGGATCTCTGACCCTGAGCAACAGGAAGCCAGAGCACCATTTTATCTATCCTGATCTCAGAACACATATTGTATCTTAAGAAATCATATTGTATCTACAGTATTACATGTAATACATATGAAGTCAAGTCTCTGTCGCTTTTCACTGTATTTGAAGTTTTTAAAATTATAAAAAAGTTTAAGCACATGAGAAAAATGAAGGCATAAAACAAAATACTACCACCACCAACACTACCCCACTCCTGGTATAGGAGCAGGGATTAGTACGAATGTTTCCTGTTCTCAGTTCCTATTCAAACTGCAAAAATAAGAATTCTTGGTAAGACAGATCTATTTATGTAATTTGAATAAAGAGAACCAGCCTAAGAACACAGAACATGCTTGCTGAACGAAAGGAATGCATTTCCTGAATGAATTAAAAAAACTATTGGGATGCTGTAACTGAAAATTAATAAAAGATCTTAGCTCTGTTGTTCATGACAGCACAAAGGATCTGCTAAGAGGACATTAGGGACTTTCTGAAGTAAGGCAAAGCAGAATCACCTGACTTAAATACTATAAGGAGGCTGTATGCCCTTCCAGCAACTGGCATATGCTAGTTCCTTACTGCGATTCTCTCCCCCAAAGAGAAGTCCTGTTCAAGTCCACAATTTCTCATCTATAATTCTCAAACTAAAACTTCTCTGAAAACGGAAAATGTTTTTCTCAAATTCATTTTACGATAATACGAACTCAATCTACTTATTGTCCATAGCCATCTCATTCATTGGGAACATCCATATATTTTGCTTACAAGATATTAAAGTGGCGACTTTTAAGACCTTCGGTTAATGAAATGGGGTACTGAATTAAAATATTCGTTTGCTAAGATGTGCAGGTAAGTCATTTAACCTTGCAGCCTCTGTCTGCTCAACTCTAAAATGGAGAACACCAACCTCGCAAGATAGCTCTAAGTATTAGGTAACAAAGCATCCAAAATGCTTGGTTAGGTGCTGGTAACAGTGGACGCTCATAAAAACCAACTGTCATAACTGTCCATATCTTCAGACCCAGGGGTCCTTCCCCAACAGACCGGAGCTATCTCAGTTTGGTTCACCTGGCTATGGCAACCGGCCGCCCGGAGGCACACAGCGCGGGGCGGTCGCAGGATCTGGCTCAACAGCGCGGCGCAGGCCCTCCTGGGCAAGAGTCCGAGCTGAGGCATCATGCGGCAGTACACAGATTTCGAAAACAACAGCCAAAGCCCTGGGAATGAAGCAGAATCGTCCCCAGGAAGAGAGTATGGTGCCGGAGACGTGCAGCCCAAAGTACTAAAGAACACAGAATTACTCCCACACGCTAAACTCCAGTTTCCCAAGATCCCTGGCCCGGAAATGGTTTGAGCACTCGGCGGAGGCTCTCTAGGCTTGCAGGCCCGCGACTCGATAGCCGGAAGTCATCCTGACTGAGGCTGAGTTACCTAAGTAAGGCCGGTCCAGACAGCAATCAACTCCAGTTGGCCACCGGGATGGCAAACCGTTCTTCGCTGGAGGAGCTGGTGCGGCTTCAGGGAGAGCATGTGCGGAGCCTCAAGCAGCAGAAGGCAGACGCGGAGCAGGTACGACCCAGACAGTAGGGGAGGTGTCAGGCAAAGCCGGCGAAGACGTGAAGCCAGGTGGTCTGGACAGAGAACTGGGATGTGAAGGACAAGACCGGGCTGGCAGGGAGAAGGATGGGCTGGGTCGTGAGATAACTACGGCAGTTCCTCAAAGAAGCAAGGCTAGGCCGAGGCAGACAGACCCGCCTCAGTTTCTGATGAGAGAGGAATATGGGATGAATGGCTGGGGGAGGGAAGGGAGTGAGGGATGGATATAGTCCAGCGGCTTTTGTCCCTCCACAGATCGAGGAAGAAGTGGCAAAACTCCTGAAACTGAAGGCACAGCTGGGCCCTGATGAAAGCAAACAGAAATTTGTGCTCAAAACCCCCAAGGTACTGTAATGTCATTCCTATAGGGGGCCTCAGAGAGAGTCTCTTAATTCCATTAGCAAGGGCACATATATTGGCTTCCCTGAACCAGGTCACTGAGGAGGGTCTGAAATATTGCAAAGAAACAATAGTTGCTAAGGGGGCAGGGGTGGGTTGAACTCTGAGTCATTCTGGGATGGCAAAGTGATGACAGAAATGAGGCCAGCTGGATGCTCGGGGAAGTTGACCTGCTGCTGCTACTCTTTTTTTCAGTAAATACTCATTGAGTGCTTATTGTGACCCTAGCATGATATAAAGCACCCAATATACCATGGTGGACAGTATAGTCTGCCTTCATTAGCCTGTGTCCTACTGTAAGAAACAGATTTAGGACCACATGGACATGTAATTACAAATTGAAATTAGAAAGAAATTAACAGGGGTGTTCTGAGAAAAACAAGAGGGCTGAAGAGTCTGAGAAAACCTCACCTGAGAGAGTGTTATGTTAATGCACCTAACAATGGGTAACAGATAGCTGAGGAAAAAGAATAAGGAGATGAGTCCAGTAGTTTGGAAACCTGGAAACAGTAAAGAGATTTGGTAGTTTCCAGGAACTAGAAGAAGGCCTATTCAACCAGAACCATTATTATTATTATTATTATTATTATTATTATTATTATTATTTTGGTACTGGGAATCGCTCAGGACCTTGCGCTTGTCAGGCAGGCACTGGGCCACTGAGCTATATCCCTGGCCCTTTTTAATAATTTTTTTGGGGGACAGGGGTGTATCCGGAATCAAACTCAGGACGTCACACTTGCCAGGCAGGCACTGTGCTGCTGAGCTAAATCTCCAGCCCCCACAACCAGAACCAAATAGAGAGGGAGAGTAGACTAGAGTGAAGTTAGCGATTCCTAGTTCATCCCTCTAGAATTTCAGTTCAAATGCCACTTTCTGTATGTTCTATAAACAGAACTATTTGCCTCTTTATCTAGGTTTCCTTGTCACTTTGTATTTTCTTCTGTTGCACTGATTTCTTATAGTTATTTGTGTAGCTTATTTGCCAGGGAGACTGAGACCAGGTGCCTTTAAATAAATAGGTATTTAATGAACGTATTTGAAATTGAATTCTAAAGAAGAGGGACAATGGTCTGCTTCCTTGTGAGAAGATTGATTCTTTGGGCTTCTAAATTTATTGAGGTGTTCCTTTCTATACAGAACACTTTTTTAAAGGTTAAAGAGAGACAGTGTGAAATTCCAAAGCAATATTCAAACTAGTCAATAAGATAAAAATTTAAAAGTGAATTTATAGCCAGGCATGGTGGCACACCCCTCTAATTCCAGCACTCAGGAGGCTGAGGCAGGAGGATCATTGCAAGTTCAAGACCATCCTGGGCTACAAAGTGAGCTCAAGGCCAACCTGAACTGCATAGCAAGACCATGTCTCAAAAAGACAAAAGAAAAAAAGGGGAAATTTATGATATATCAGTGTATATATATATATGTATATATACATATATATGTATATATACATATATATATATATTTATGACATAGCATCACCTAAACCCAAACCCAGTGATCAGTCTTAACATCATTAAAGACAAGACAATCAGAAATTATCTTTTTTTTTTTTTTTTGCGGCACCGGGGATTGAACTCACAGCCTCACACCTTCCAGGGCAGGCGCTTAAGTCACTGAGCCAAACTCCCAGCCCTAGTTTTTTGAGGCAGGATTGCACTATGTAGCTCAGGCCAGCCTTGCGTTCGCCTTGTAGCCCAAGCTGGCCTCGAACTCACAACGCTCCTCCTACCTCAGCCTCCCGAGTGCTGGGATTAAAGAAATTACCTTTTTATCGGTGTGGTACAATAAGATTAAACAACATCACCCTCAAAGCATTCTTGCCAAGAGAATTTTTTTTTTTTTTTTCCGGCACCGGGGATGGAATTCACAACTTCGCACCTGCCAGACAGACGCTTAAGCCATTGAACCAAACTCCTGGCCCTAGTTTTTTGAGGCAGGGTCGCACTATGTAGCTCAGGCTGGCCTTGCGCTGGCATTGTAGCCCAAGCCAGCCTCAAGCTCACAACGCTCCACCTACTTCAGCCTCCCGAGTGCTGGGATTAAAGGTGTGTGCCACCACGCCCGGCTTGCCAAGAGAATTTGAATTTGAATCTAATCAGGCTGTCAGACTGTCTGTTCTACAGGAAATACTAGAGACAGAGGAACACATTAAATGTGACATCAAGGATATTTCTAATCAAATCTAAAAGACACATTGAGGATATTGTTAGGCACATCTAAAATATGAAAAAAAAGAATTAGGACAAATGACCAATTTCCTCAACAAATAAATGACATGAAAAGAAAAACAGGGAACACTAGTGGTATAATTCAGTGGTAGAGTACATGCATAGCATGTGTATGGTTCTGGGTTTGATTCCCAGTATCACAAAAAAGAAAAAGTAAGAAATGAAACTGTTGTAGATGAAATAGCCATATCAACTAAATACAATCCATAGACGTTGTTTAGAATCTGAATCAAATAAGCCACCACAAAAAAGATGTTATTGAGGCAGTCAAGGAAAATTGAACATGGCTTGGTATGACATAGTATCAAAGGGTTGCTATTAGTTTTGTTGGTTATAATAATGATTTTTTTTCAAATCCATTTTATTTCAAAGAGAAGAAAAAAGAAAAACTAAAACAAAATTTCAAAACATGTCAATCAGGGTGCAACAATGGTACATACATTGCACATTATCATCCCCAAATCATTCACCCAGAGCACAAGACATCTGCATTCAATTGTCCAAACAATACCAGCACGAATCTTTCTCTTCAGTGAACTCAGAGAAATCAATATAACCATCTTAACTATTTTTTATGTACATGTACATATATACATACTGTTTCTTCTCACACTAGTGGGACAATACAATGTTTACATGTGTCTTACTTATTTCACTTATGAGTATGGTCTCAAGTTGCACTCATTTACCTATAAAAGTCTCCAGTTTATCCTTCTATATGGCTGAGTAGTACTCCATTGTATAAAAGTATCACATCATTTTTATCCATTCCTCATTCGATGGGCATTTAGGTTGTTTCCAAGATCTACTACAAATTGTGCTGCTATAAACATGGGTGCACATATATTGCTGTGGAATGATGTTTTTAATTCTTTGGGGAAGATTCCCAGAAGGGGAATAACTGGGTTGAATGGGACCTCTAGTCCTAGTTTTTTGTTTTGTTTTGTTTTGTTTTGGTACCAGGGATCAAACTCACAACCTCACACCTGCCAGGCAGGCACTTAGGCCACTGAGCTAAATCCCCGGCTAGTCCCAGTTTTTTGAGGAATCTTGGGTTCCTTTTTCCCCATAGCCCCTCCAGCATTTGTTACTGCTTGATTTCTTGTTATTGGTTGATTTCATTCTTTCTGGGATAAGGTGGAATCTCAGTGTTATTTTAATTTGCATCTCTCAAATGCCCAGTGATGTTGAACATTTTTTCACATACTTATTTGCTGTTCGTATTTCTTCACCTGAGAAATGTGTATTTGTGTTGGATGCCCATTTTTGGATTGGGTCGTTAAATCTTGGAGGACTGATTTTTTTGAGTTCTTTATATGTTCTCGATAGTAATCCTTTGTCTGAGGTACAGCTGGCACTTTTTTTCCCACATTGTGGGTTGTCTCTTCACTCTGTTAGTGGTTTCTTGTGTGCAAAAGTTTTCAATAGGATGAGATCCCAGTTGTGGATTCTTTGTGATAGTTCCTGTGCATTTAGGGTTTTGTTCATAAAGTCTTTGCCTACACTAGTGTCTTCAAGAGTTTTACCTACTCTATCTTCCAGCAGATTTAATGTTTCTGTTTTAATATAATAGTGATATTGAAGTGTTTTAGGTTTTCTTAAAGTCCTTATGCAGTAGCAAATCATACTGAAGTTTCTATGAATGAAAATGATAGGACGTCTGAGATTTATGTTAAAATACTTTAGAAAACAGTGTCAAAGTTCAAATGGAATAGAAATAACAGATGCTCTGGTTGTTGAAGCTGGGTAATGGGGCTATGGATATAACTCAGTGGCAGAGTGCTTATCTAGCATGGGCCTGGATTCAGTCCCCAGTACCACAAAAAACAAACAAATTCCTTTTGCAGAGACACATCTGTGTTAGGTTAAATTTTCTTTATATACCTCAACCAGAACAACATATTACAACAGAATTAGGTACAAAAGCACATATAGCTATCTTTTAATAGGCCAGACGTTAAAGATTTGCAAAGATATAATGAATGCCATTTTTAACTAATTTTTTTTTTGTTTTGGAAAATACACTTTCCTAAAACATTATTTGCGTCAACATGTAATTGATAGATTAATAAATACCTACAAAAATTTTTGTGGTTTTAATTTCTAACAGTAAATAGTTATAATTAATTATAAAACTATAAAGATGTCTAAAACCAAAGACTTTGGAGTAGATTCTAAAAGTTCAAACTAAAACCTCCAACCTGGAAGAAGAACAGAGTTCTCCTGTCACAGGCTTGCCGAGTAGCCATAGAAAGTGACTTCTCAACATCCTGTAATTTGTATAAAATGTACCTGCCAGACTATCTCTGAGGGCTGTTATAAAAAACAAATTAGAGAACAAATAATAGTATTAATTAGAATTTCAAAGAAAATAATGTTGGGAAAGAAAAGCTGCTTGTAAAATTCACACTTCAACTTGTTGAGCCAGTTTGAATTGGTTATTCCATTCTAGAGGAATGGAATTTAGAAGGCTGATAACAAATGAACATAGGAATTATACTAACCATTTGCACTCGTTTTACAGTGACTTGTAGGAAAAATCTAAATTGGGGGCAAGATTTGCTTTTCTTATTGTTGAGATCATCCTTTTGTATTTCTCGAACTTATTGTTCTTTTAAATCTCATCCCTTGTCTTTTGACTGATTTTGACTTCAAGGGCACAAGAGACTACAGTCCCCGGCAGATGGCAGTTAGGGAGAAGGTCTTTGATGTAATCATCCGCTGCTTCAAACGCCATGGTGCAGAAGTGATTGATACACCCGTGTTTGAACTAAAGGTGAGAGATGTGTAAAGAGAAACCACATGATCTGTGAGTAACAGAAGATAACAAGAGTCTAAAGACCCGAAAGTTCTATTCCTATCTTGGATACAGACTGGTATTTTCTTCAGTAAAAAATGCAACAGGAGTGGCTTGGAGAAAGCAACATTGGTTTTTTTTTTTTTTTTTTTTTTTTTTTTTTATCTCAGTGGTGGCCAGCAGCTTCCAAAAGACGTCCTTCTTAGGAATGGAAATTGTTCTGACTCCTGTTTATATTGAATTCTATAGTATCTATACTTGGGGTGTTTTCTGGAAGATTTTTTTTTTTGGTACAGAGGATCAAACTCACAACCTTGTGCCTACCAAGCAGGCATTTACACCACTGAGCTTAATCCCTGGCCTTGGGATGTTTTCTATAAATGCAAACCGTGAGTATGTAAAATATAAACATGCAACCAGTCTCCTATTGACAAACCCTAAGGTAGTTTCTAGTTCTTTGCCATTAGAAATCATATTGCATCACTCCCTGTGTAAAATCCATAAAACAAGCCAGGCGTGGTGGCGCATGCGTTTAATCCCAGCACTCGGGAGGCTGAGGTAGGCGGAGCGTTGTGAGTTCGAGGCTGGCTTGGGCTACAACGCGAGCGCAAGGCCGGCCTGAGCTACATAGTGCAACCCTGCTTCAAAAAACTAGGGCTGGGAGTTTGGCTCAGCGCCTTAAGCGCCTGCCCTGGCAAGCGCGAGGTTGTGAGTTCAATCCCCGGTGCCGCAAAAAAATAAAATAAAATAAAATCCATAAAACATTTATAATACAATTTGAACTTTCTCTTTTTGTTTTGTAGTTTGTTTTTTGTTTGTTTGTTTGTTTGTTTGTTTTTTGTACCAGGGATTCAACTCTCCACTGAGCTAAATCCTTGGCTGTTTTGTTTTGTTTTGTTTTTGAGAAGGGTTTTGCTATGTAGTTCACACTGGCCTGGAACTCACTGTGTAGCTCTAGGCTGGTCTGAAACTCGTGGAGGGCCTCTTGCCTCAACCTCCCATATGCTAGAATTACAGCTGTGTGCTACCTCACCCAGCTATAAATTCTCTCTCTACACCCTACCCTCTCACGTTCTTTTTTTCTGTGGCACCAGAAATCGAACTCACAACCTCGTACCTACCAGACAGGCGCTTAAACCACTGAGCCAAACTCCTGACCCTCGTTTTTTGAGGCAGGGTCGCACTATGTAGCTCAGGCCGGCCTTGCACTTGCGCTGTAGCCCAAGCCGGCCTTGAACTCACAACGCTCCTCCTACTTCAGCCTCCTGAGTGCTGGGATTAAAGACGTGCGCCACCACGCATGTCACGTTCTTTTTTTGGTGGTAGTGGGAGTTGACCTCAGGCCATTGTACTAAACTATATCATCAGTCCTTTTTAAGACAGGGTCTTGCTAAGTTGCCTAGGCTGGGCTGAGACTTGTGATCCTCCTGTCTCAGCTTCCCAAAGTGCTGGGAATATAGGCATGTGTCACATGCCCAGCAGGACCTTGGTTCTTGCTCTTCCCTTTTCCTGAACTCCCTTTTCTCTGGGTCATTCCATGGGTTCAGTTTCAGATTAAATTAGACTGTAGATTTTAATTTCCAATCTCAACCAAAATGTAAGATAGTCAAAATTAGTCATGTTTGGGTGGTAGGCTTTTGTTTTCAAAACCTTCTTTTAAATTGTTTTATTTTCACCAGGCATGGTGGTGCATGCCTGCAATCCCAGCACTTGGGAGGCTGAGGCAGGAGGATCACTGCAAGTTTGAGGCTAGCCTGGGTTATATAATGAGTTCAAGGCCAGCCTGAACTACATAGCAAGACCCTGTCTCAAAAATAAATAACCAGAGCCGGGCGTGGTGGCGCACGCCTTTAATCCCAGCACTCAGGAGGCTGAGGTAGGAGGAGCGTTGTGAGTTCGAGGCCAGCTTGGGCTACAACGCGAGCGCAAGGCCGGCCTGAGCTACACAGTGCGACCCTGCCTCAAAAAACCAGGGCTGGGAGTTTGGCTCAGTGGCTTAAGCGCCTGCCCTGGAAGGTGCAAGGTTGTGAGTTCAATCCCCGGTGCCGCAAAAAATAAATAAATAAATAACCAAAATTTTTTTAAATAAATTAATAAATGTTTTAGTGATGATTATGACTACATTTGTGGGGTTTGTTTTGTTTTGTTTTGTTTCCCTCCAGGAAACCCTGACTGGAAAGTATGGAGAAGACTCTAAGCTTATCTATGACCTGAAGGACCAGGGTGGGGAGCTGCTGTCCCTTCGTTATGACCTCACTGTATCTTTCTAAACATGGGCTTTTGAGACTTTGGATGGATTGACCTTCATTGGGCTGGCACTATTTGTGGCCTCAGATTTAGGGACAGGCAGATATAGGTAAGATTAAATATAAAGCCTTTGACAGTTATGGGAATTATATCTCTATAAGTACCATGTACTACCCAATTGTGCCACTGGAGCTCCCAGGGAATTAGATCTCCAAACCACTGTGGGACCTTTGACAAAACAAACCGTAGTCTTAGAAGTATGAATCCAAAGTGAGACCTAAGCTTTATATTAGGGTCCAGTTCCTAGCTGTACAGTAGTTCCCTGGTTACAGGAAACTTCTCCGCCTTGTCCAGTGGACAAAGTTCTCTTAATTGAGCAGTACTTTTCCTTTCTCTCCAAGCTACACAGAGAATCATCTGCTTAATTATCCCACATGAGGCCCTTTGTCTGCTTTGTCCAGTTTGCTAAACTCAAATGTGCTTGGCATGGTCTAGGGGAGACATTGTCTGATTTTTCTGAGACCTCAGCTGCCTGGTGGTAATAGCGCAATTGATTCTTTCTGATACTCAGAAATGCTGTTAATCTTACCGGTAGTAGTTTTACCCACACAGGGAGTGGTTAGACTCCAGCATCTGTGGGAGATGATAACTTCCAAACAGCAATAGGAGGGGCTTTCTCCTTAACTCTCTGTCACCAGGTTCCCTTTGCTCGGTATTTGGCAATGAATAAACTGACCAACATTAAACGCTACCACATAGCAAAGGTGTATCGGCGGGATAACCCAGCCATGACCCGTGGCCGATATCGGGAATTCTACCAGTGTGTGAGTGTTGGGAAGTCGGGGGTGAGGCGGGGACAGGATGGGTACCATGGGCCCTCCTTCATGCTAGTGAAATCTATTGAATATTGTAATTTTCTGAGCAAACTGGATGTTCCAGAAAATACTCTTAGTTTTCTGTGGTATTTTCATGTAGATTTCAGTGGCCTTGTGGAGTATGAAAGAGAGGAATGTTCTCCATTTTACATATGAGTAACTTGATATTCAACAGATGAGGTAATCATAGAGATAAGACAGGCAATCTGTGTTCAGTGTTCTATGTATTAAATCACAATGATAGGATCACAGGAGAGGGTAAAGAAATTTGATTTAAAATATCAAATCATCCAGAATGAAAAGGGGGCTTTTGATGAACAAAAAATTTAAGGATTAACACTGGATAATTGTCCTACCTAGTATGAGGAATTAGGGAAGAAAAACATAATGAAGAAAAATAGCCCAGTGATGAGGACACTAGGACTGTTTGAGAGGCCCAAGAATGCTGGGTTTTTCCTCTGATGTAATGGCCAGACACCAAAAGAAGGGAGAAGTCTGTACTTGTGTGCAAACAGGCCTTAGAGAGCAGAGCTTTCAAGTTCCCCGCTTTAAGCCATTGATCCCCTGAGAAACTCTGGTTACCCTTTTTCCCTGCAGGACTTTGACATTGCTGGGCAATTTGACCCTATGATCCCTGATGCAGAGTGCTTGAAGATCGTGTGTGAGATCTTGAGTTCACTTCAGATAGGAGATTTCCTGGTCAAGGTCAGAACTGAACAAGGCTGGGAAGACAAAGTTGGGTCTGGCAGAGGGACAGACAACCAAAAGTTATTGAGGATCACATAAAAAAGATTCCCTCTTCATGATGCCTTGGGTTCCCACAGGTCAATGACCGGCGCATCCTAGATGGGATGTTTGCCATCTGTGGTGTTCCTGATAGCAAGTTCCGTACCATCTGTTCCTCAGTGGACAAGCTGGACAAGGTAACTAAATACCTGACTCTATTCTTCCTAAATCCTACCCTGCCTTAAGAAACAGAAAACAAGACTATAGCCAGGCATGGTGTCATACATCTGTAATCCCAGCACTTGGGAGGCTGAAGCAGGAGGATCCCTGTACGTTTGAGGGCAGGCTAAGCTACATAGCAAGACCCTATCTCAAAAAAAAAAACTCAAAAAAAAAAAAAGACAGGTGTGGTAGTGCATTTCTGTAAACCTAGTACTCTGGGAGGCTGAGGCAGGAGAGTGGCAACCCTCTTGGGCAACTTGGCAACTTACTGGGATTCTGTCAAAGTAATATAAATATTAATAATAATAACATAAAAGTGGGGGCTGGGCATATTAGCTCAGTGCAAAGGCCCTTAGCTCAATCCTCAGTACCAAAATAAAAAAGGAAAAGAAGAATGAGAGAAGCACTTGTCTCCATGCCCACCTAAAGAGATTAGCCCCCTGTGAAAGGGCACCTTCAGCTCTGACTGCTACCCAAGGAGGGACCACACTTACTCTGTGGCAGGGAGGCTGCTCAGGAATTGATTGTCATCTGTCTGTCTAGGTGTCGTGGGAAGATGTGAAGAATGAGATGGTGGGAGAGAAGGGCCTTGCCCCTGAGGTGGCTGACCGCATTGGGGACTACGTCCAGCAACATGGTGAGGAATAGAACCCAGCCTCCTTCCCCAGCAGCCATCGCACTGGCCACAGACCTAATGTTAAAACACGAGCATGCGCATGTGTGTTCATACGCACGTATGCTTGCAGTCTGGGTGACAAGGTGCCTTTTTCTTCTCCTTATTGGTCTGCCTCACAAATCTGTCTTCCCAGGTGGAGTATCCCTGGTGGAGCAGCTGCTCCAGGATCCTAAACTGTCCCAAAACAAGCAGGCCTTGGGAGGTCTGGGAGATCTGAAGCTGCTGTTTGAGTATCTGACCTTGTTTGGCATTGCTGACAAGGTGAGTCAAGTTGCAGATGCGAGTTGGGACTGAACTGTGTGCCATCAGGTCTCTGATCTTAATCTGGTACTGACCATGTCCTTGTCTCCACAGATCTCCTTCGATCTGAGCCTTGCTCGAGGTCTGGACTACTATACTGGGGTGATCTATGAAGCTGTGCTGCTACAGACCCCAGCCCAGGCAGGGGAAGAGCCCCTGGGTGTGGGCAGTGTGGCTGCTGGAGGGCGCTATGATGGGCTGGTGGGCATGTTTGACCCCAAAGGGCGCAAGGTGCCCTGTGTGGGGCTCAGCATTGGAGTGGAGCGAATCTTCTCCATCGTGGAACAGAGACTGGAGGTAGGTCTTCCGGACAGTCTGAGCAGTTGGTGGCTCCCAGCTGTCTGATCTCCAAGGGAGCAAAATATGCTACTTTGGATAAGCAGCATCTCAGAGAAATAGAGAAGAGATGATCACTGTCCTTATAGTCTCCCCCCATTATGGGCCAGTTTTGTAGATCTTTGATCTTTATTTCTCCACTAGATCTCATGCTCTGGAATCCTACTTTCCCTGGAACTGTCAGGAATCTGGACTGCTGTGTCCAAAACCCAGATCTTCTTCATGACAGAATACTATACATTTTACTGCTCATGGTCATGAAATTTTAAGTGAGAGTCAAAATTGAATCTAGGTAGTAAACTCCAGTGTCTGGCTCCTAAGCACCCTGTAATACTGCCTCTCAGTTGGAAGCATATGTCAGGTGCTGGGATCCCTCATGGCTGCCTTGACTCTAACACCTAGACTAACACTAAGGATGTACACCATACAAGACCTCATGTCCTCCTGTGTTGCTACGGCTCTTAAATGGCTTGTTGCATTTCATCCTCATGAATGCTCTAGCGTCCTTCCCAATATTCCTGTCCCTTTTCTCTAGAGGGGACATCACCCAAGCTTCTCAGCTGATACCATTGTTCCAGTAGGCATCTTATGTTGTAAGAACTTTGAAAACAGATTTGCATAAAAATCAAGGGGCACCAGCAGCATTCTCCCTTACTTCCCATCCACACATACCTTGAGGTCTGCCCCATGAGAGGCATGGTCTCATAAATGGGCGAGTAGATAGTAGGTGGGGACTAGAATGCCAGGGTGATTTGATTTCCAGGGTTGGCTCACAATGGTACTTCCGTATCAATGTTTTTGTGGACACATAACCTGCTGGATGGAGATAAGCTTGAAGTGAATGTAAATAAACTGTCCTTGTTCTTGCTCTAGACTACTTATTCTGGCAAGTCCTGTCCAAGTCAACTCTTTCCTTTTCCTTTTTTTTTTTTTTTTTTTTTTTTTTAAGGCAGGGCCTCACTATGTAGTTTATGCTGGCCTTAAATTCACTTATGTAGCCCAGGCTGATCTTGAACTCACAGCAATCCTCCTGCTCAGCCTCCCAAGTGCTGGGATTGCAAGCAGGCGCCACTACACACTTGTAATTGATTACAAGCTCTCAATTGATTTCTTACATCTTCTATGAGATACCTTTTGCCCAACTTCTAAGTAAGAGGATCAGTTCCTCTTGTTGGAGCCCACTGAGTTGGGCTTAATGTCTCAGAATGCTGACTACAGCCTTCCCTGTTTGCTCTTTGATGGTTTTAGCCCAGCTCTGTCTATTTGCTCCTTTACTAGGCTTCAGAGGAGAAGGTACGGACCACAGAGACACAGGTGCTTGTGGCATCTGCACAGAAGAAGCTACTAGAAGAGAGACTAAAGCTTGTTTCGGAGCTGTGGGATGCTGGTATCAAGGTACAGGAGACAAGCCCCATGATAGCAGGAGGTTTGAGTGTGCTAGGTACAAACCTAGTTTTGTACAAAACTAGTGTGCTAGTTCATCCATAGTGCCTTTTGTCATTATTTCTTGGAGTGGAGCTAAGAGCAAAGTGCTGGCTTGGACACCCAGGAGGTTGTCCCTAAAGACAGTGGAAGCCAGCTTTTATCTTCTATCCTGGTCCCTTACAGGCTGAGCTGCTCTACAAAAAGAACCCAAAGTTACTGAACCAGTTGCAATACTGTGAGGAAACAGGCATCCCACTGGTGGCCATAATCGGTGAGCAGGAGCTCAAGGACGGAGTCATCAAGCTGCGTTCAGTGGCCAGCAGGGAAGAGGTAAGTGGGGAAGGCAGGAAGGCTAAGGAATATATGCTATGTTGGTAGGCAGGGGCCAACTTATAAAAGCTCTAAGGGCTTAATCTATTACTGTGGTCGTGTGGTCATGGGGTCAGATAAGATCTCTAGTGCCCACATACACAGTACCTGTTGTCTTTCTGGCTCCCCTAAGGAGCAGTCTCCTGGGGTGTCTGACTGGGTCCTGATCTCCCAGCAGAGCCAAACCTGATGACTAGATAGGCACCTAGAGAGCACTGGAGTGGAAGATGTTCATACTACATTCTTCCCTCACCCTGGCCAGGTGGATGTCCGAAGAGAAGACCTTGTGGAGGAAATTAGAAGAAGAACAAGCCAGCCCCTCTGCACCTGCTGAGTCAAGTGAACTATCAGAGGAAGGTGGAACTGACACTACTTGAGGCTAAAACTGCATTTGTGCTTAAAACAGTTTTGCACACTTTTGTGCCAGTAAGAAGACCTGGGGAATGATTATGATTGGCAAAAATGATGTGGTACTACACCACTTTCTATAGAGTGCCATGGGGAACTAGGCCGGTCCACCTCCTGAGCTATGTGGACAGGCTGACATGGCCTCATTAGCAGGGCCCAACTCCAGATGGAAGAGATGGCTTCCTACCACACTTGTCGCCAAAGGTCCAATAAAACGCCTCAATCATTGAACTGTGTCACTGATACCTCACTCCGCCTTCCCCACCAGCCTCGAGCTACCCATTCAAATCACTTCGTGGGTGGAAAAGGGAAGAAGACACCGCAGGTGAAGGGCTCCCTTGAGCTTCTTGCCTCCAGTGCTCAACCTCCCCATTTTGAGCCACTCCTCAGCAGGTGGTGGCCTCCCACTGGCTTGCTCCAGAGTTTCTAGTTTTCCACGGAAGGTCGACGCCTAGGGCGCACGTGCAGCTCCACCCCCAGAGGCGGGACTGCGCTCAGAGCCAATGAGCGCTTGGGGGCAGAGGGTACAGAAGTTTCCAGAGGCCTACGGCTAGTTGGGGGAGGAGGAGGAACTTATAAAGAGGGTACGGGTGAGGCTTCTGCGCAGCCATGCAGTCCAAACGCGAATGTGAGGTAAGAAGCGGCGGAGGAGTTTGGAGGAGTTCGGAGTTCGACCCGGGGCGGCGGGGGCGCAGCAGTGCGCCAGTCCAATTTGCCTTTTCCCTCAGCAATGGTGTGAGAGGGTGAATCCGGAGAACAAGGCGGCCCTGGAGGCGTGGGTCAGGGAGACGGGCGTCCGCCTGGTGCAAGTGAACGGGCAGAGGAAGTATGGCGGGCCACCCCCAGGTACGGCCCCCCCCCCGCCCCTGCGTGCGCCCCAATGCGCCGGCCGGCACCCTTCGGGAAGAGCCAGACGTACACCTCTAGCAGACTGGGAAGTTTGCGAGGGTTCTCCACCCTCACACTCCGCCCGGGTCGGGAAGCGGGAGCCAGCCCGGCGGTACACCTGCTCAGCGCCAGCCTTGTTGGTAGTAGCTCGGTCACCTCATTCCCCGGCGGTCCCGGGTGTACCCGTTTGGTGGACGGTCGCTTACATCGTCCCCTGCCACGCTGGGCTTTGCGTCCCGCGTCCCGGTGCATGACAGTGCCCTCCGCATCCCCTTCTCCAGGCTGGGTGGGCAGCCCGCCGCCGGCTGGCTCCGAGGTGTTTATAGGACGGCTGCCCCAGGACGTGTACGAGCACCAGCTGATCCCACTGTTCCAGCGCGTAGGCCGCCTCTACGAGTTCCGCCTGATGATGACTTTCAGCGGCCTGAACCGCGGCTTCGCCTACGCCCGCTACAGCTCGCGGCGCGGTGCCCAGGCGGCCATCGCCACGCTGCACAACCACCCTCTGCGGCCGTCCTGCCCGCTGCTCGTCTGCCGCAGCACCGAGAAGTGCGAGCTGAGCGTGGACGGGCTGCCGCTGGGCGTGACCCACAACATGCTGTTGCTGGCGCTGCAGCCGCTGGGGCCCGGCCTGCAGGAGGCGCAGCTACTGCCCAGTCCTGGCCAGGCGCCAGCGCAGATAGCGCTGCTCAAGTTCAGCTCGCACCGCGCCGCCGCCATGGCCAAAAAAGCTCTAGTAGAAGGTAACCGGGTGGGGGGAAGAGGGGACGGGGGGCGCGCGGCTGTTTGGCGTCTAAGCAGTGGTTAGTCTTAAAACGTTAGGGTCAAGCAAGTTTTTTTTTTTTTTTTTAACTTGCAGTTGTGCTACAAGTATCCCTTACCTAAACTTAGCACTCCCTAGGCATTATCTCATGGATTCATTCTCAACATTCCAGTGAAAAAATTGATTTGCCCGAGGGAGCCCTCCTTCTCTAGAGCCTGCCTTCTCAGACTAGTGAGAATTAAGTTAACAATGGGCATATGGTACTTAACACATTTCCTGATTCATAGCTAGTACTGACTGGAAAAGCTCACTATTGTGATGGTTATGAGGTAGATAAAACCTGCATGAAACGGTACTCCTTCAAGGAAACATAAAAGCCAGTTTTATTACACCTCTTACAAATAAGGGCAAGGCTTGTTAACTTGGGCCCTTAGGCCAGATACTACCAAGAAATGGTGAGGCCATGCCTTAAACCCAAGTCTGTATTCTAAGGGCTCACACAGTTTGGGGATGTGTGCCTGGGGCTCAGAAGTACCTTTGTTGCCTTTTTTTCTGCTGCAGGTCAGTCACGCCTCTGTGGAGAACAGGTGGCTGTGGAGTGGCTCAAGCCAGACCTAAAGCAACGGATGCGCCAGCAGCTTATGGGTCCCTCACTTCGGTGCCTACAGCCAGATGGCAGCCAGCTGGTCCTAGCCAGGGGCAAACTAGGGTACCAAGGTGCTCGGGCTGCCCTGCAGCTACTGTGCCAACGGATGAAGCTGGGCAGCCCAGTATTCCTCACCAAGTGTTTGGGCATGGGACCCGCTGGCTGGCACCGCTTCTGGTACCAGGTAGTGATCCCTGGGCATCCAGTGCCTTTCAGCGGCCTCATCTGGGTCGTGCTGGCCACTGATGGGCAGGATGGGCATGAGATGGCCAAGGATGCTGTGTCTGCACGGCTGCTGGAGGCACTGAGTGAGTCTGGAGCCAGTCTCTTGTGGCCTTCTGGAGCTGAGGCAGGTACTATAGTTAAGCAGTGACTGCTTCCTCTCTCCTCAGGCAGCCTGAACTGCAGGCAGGGCCTGTGTCAGCCTTCAGCCCAGCAGGCCTGGGCTGCAGCTAGTTGATCCCTAAAGCGGGAGGGGCATGGGAACTTCCCCAGGTCTGAAACAGCAGCACTACTGGGGCACAGTCCAAGTAACATGTGGACTGCTCAGATTTGGCTTAAATTGTGAGGCACTGTGCCCTCCTGCCCTGACCCCGGGGTCCAACTGACTCTAATGTTTCTCTTTGGTCATTCCCTGTGTAACACAGAACATCATATCCCCGGTCTCCCTCACCCCCAAGCTAGCATGAATCTTTGTTTTTATTTGAGGGACTGGCTGAGCCAAAGGGTCAACATCTGCCCTTCTACCCCACCAGTTGTCATTCTGATTTTGTTTGTATATGGTTTTGAGCTTTTCTATGCTGGTTGTATTTATATTAAACTCCTAGTTAGTATACATGTCTGTGCTGTCTTAACACATTTGAGGGTTTGTCTTACATTGCCAGGTTGAGCAGCTGCTGCAGGGCATATACTCGTCCTCTTCAGTACTCTGAGTTCTGATCCCCTGTGCAACAAGTGTTAATATAGTCATGTCTCAGGGCTGCGTGCTTTACATGGACAAGCACCAGAAAGTTTCTTATCTTCTTCAGGAATTCATCTTAAGTAAGGCTTATGCTCAATGAAAATTCCTGACCCAATAGATTCTCATCCTCTCAGTCGCTGTCATCCTCACTCTCTTCTTCTGGACCCTTAGTGTCCTCTCCTTCCCTCAGCCCTGCAAAGAAGTCATCATTGCTCCAGGCTTTGCTGCTCAGGGCACGCAGTGGCCCTCCTTTTTTCTTGCGTCGACGGTAGTCATCCACCACCACAGTTCGCAGCTGGGCCATGTCCCAAAACTTGAGGTGTTGGTCATGGCCACTACTGGCCAGGAAGCTGCCACAGTGGGAAAGGGCCAGTTCCTCCACAGGCTCCCCAGCATGCTGGCCTACACTGCCCACTACTCGGTTTGGCAGGATGTTCACAGCCCTGGGCAGGAAAAGAACAATGTTGGGATCCTTGCTAGTGGGAGTTATCTGGCTTCCTCCATCTTTCTTACCCTCCACCCCCAAGCGCCCTCAATGCCTCTAAAGCTGTCGCAGTTTCCCTTACCGGATGATTCCATCAGTGGACCCAGTACACAGCAGACTCTCAGTGACTGGAACCATGCAGTCAATAGACTCAGCTCTCAGGGCAAATCGATCACTTGTGGCCCCAAAACCATTCCAGTTAAAGAGGTAGATAGTACCTTCACTAGAACCACAGGCCACCTTCTTCCCACACTGCAGGGAAAAAAGGAAAACCATGTTTGTGTGGCTACCTCAGACCTAAGCCCCTAGCATATGCACCCTATCCCTCATACCCAGCTATACTTTCATGAGGGTGACAGAGGTCAGGTCCCCAGATTGAGGCTCTGAGAGTAGCTCAAACCGGCGTCTTTTGATGTTGAAGACACCAAGGCAGCCATCACCACTGTAGAGAGCAATGCAGCAGGGTTAGATGGTAGTTTTTTTGGGTAAGACTAATGAGGAAAAAGATAAGGAGGCAGCTTTGAGATTGTACCTGGCTGTCAGCAGCAACTTCTTTGCTGGGTCCAGAGCCATGTCAGCAATGTATTCCTCATGCTGCCGCATATCCATTAAGGGGCCCTCCTTGCGCTGGTCCCAGAGTCGGACGCCACCTGTGTCATCCCCAGTGGCCAGAACATTCTCATCCACCAACAGCAGACTGTTGATGGGGGCACTAGAGACACGTGCAGAACTTGAGCATCCCTATCCTAGTAGGGACCTCCTAGTCCTTACCATTCCCACGCACACACAAAAATTGACAGCCTTTACCCATGAGCCTTGGAAATACGTCTTTCTAATCGGCCCTGCTCCACATCTAGGACATGGATGGCTTTATCCTTGGAAACAGTAACAAGTTCTGTGGGAAAAAGCACCCAGGTCAGTGCTGCTTACCACATCCTTCCCCCCACCACACTGCTGGCTGCTCCCAATACTCACTCTGCCCATCTTCAGAAAAGACCACAGCTCGGCAAGCCTTGAGGTGGTGACCTGAGGACCAGAGTTCCTTAGTTTCTCCCTCTTGGCAAGAATAGGAAAATCTGGGAGACGGAAGAAAGGTAAATGATCCTAGACCACACCTGGGATGTATGATATGTGGAGGCCAACTAGCTAGACCAACTTTGCCACCTACCTACACGTTCTTGCTCATATGCATTCAACTGCAAAGAGCTTACCATCCTGTTTACCCATTTGCAATAAGCTTCAAATGGCTGGTCTTGTTTCAATGCATATTCCAGGTACCTTTGCACAGGACTTTTGTGACCTCACCCTACCCCCACCTTCACCGCCCTTAAAAGCACCAGCCTAAGGAAAGATCGGGTCCAAACCTCTGTGGGGACCCAGAAATACTTGTTAAAGCGATAGCAAGACGAGCCCCAGAAGTTCAAAAGTACAAATCAGGATGTGCACTCCCAAGTGTCTAGGAGCTAGAAAAATACCACAATTAATTACAGCACATTATGCCCATTATCAAAATGCTGGATGTGGTGGCACATGCAGAGGGATCACTGCCTGGGATACATAGTGAGTTCAAAGCCAGCTTGAACTACATAGGAAGGCCCTATCTCAAGAAACTAAACAAAAATCTGACAAAGAGATGGGACCAAAATGGAGGTAGAACAGAGGTACCAGCCTATAAACTCAGCTTTGAAACCAGTACCTATCCAGGGAATCCTCAGTGCTTGCCTCACAGCAGATCTAACTGGGCCAAATACATGAATACTTAATTGCCAGTAACTTCCATGTGGACACAACTGAGTCTGCTCACTGTCTTCTCTGTCCTAGTGTCTAGTGTGAACAAATGGCTTAATAGTCACAAACTGAATAATTGAGAAGGGAGATGAGATCCAGAGGTCTGGGAATGTAGCTCTGAGGCAGAGTTATGTGCTGAGAATGTGAGGCCGTGGGTTGATCTGCACAACAAAAACCAAACAAACAGGGCCCTGGAGATTAAGGTGACAACAGGTCAGTTGGGCCATGAAAAATGAGCTCAATTGGCAGAGAACAGGGATCACACTGGAAGCGCACATCAGTGTCTCTTCTACAATAAAGTCTGGCTTTCTTAGGGGAAAAGGAACTGCTTGAAAATGGTCATGAAGAGGAGTCAGAGGACCATCAGAAGGCCTCAGTCAAGGGTAAAGAGTTGGGGGGGGGGGTGCGTGGTGGCGCACGCCTTTAATCCCAGCACTCAGGAGGCTGAAGTAGGAGGAGCGTTGTGAGTTCAAGGTCGCTTGGGCTACAATGCAAGTGCAAGGCCGGCCTGAGCTACATAGTGCGACCCTGCCTCAAAAAACTAGGGCCGGGAGTTTGGCTCAGTGGCTTAAGCCGTGAGGGTGTGAGTTCAATCCCTGGTGCCAAAAAAAAAAAAAAAAAAATTGGGGGGTGGCTTTCCAAAGATTGCTCTCCTGACCATTTATAAGACGGAAAATTTCATGATAAACTGAGTAAATAAAATTTTGGGGAGTGGAAAGAAAAGTGGAGGCGTAGTGCATGAAACTCCCAAGTATCAGGCACTGTAAATATGGGTAGTAGTAAAAGACAACCTACATGTGTTGAACTGCTCAGGGGCTGAACTGAATAGTGTCCTCTCTGCAAGGCAGATGTTATTCCCATTTTTAGAGATGAAAACACACAAGTTAACCTGCCAAAAGCCATTACCACTAATGGGCTGACATTTAATTATGTAAATTTCATAGCGCAACTCTGCTGGTTATAAACTGAGGGGTTTTCCAATGCTTCCAGCCTGTATCTCATGTTTAAGCATGCATTGAGTACCTATCCTGGACTAGAAGCAGGAGATAAAATGGAGAACAAAACAGACTACAGCCTTTAATCCCAGCACTCGGGAGGCTGAGGTAGGTGGAGCATTGTGTGTTCAAGGCCGGCCTGGGCTACAACGTGAGCGAAGACCGGCCTGAGCTACATAGTGAGACCCTGTCTCATAAAACTTAGGTCAGGAGTTTGGCTCAGTGGCTTAAGTGCCTGCCTAGCAGGCGCAAGGTGTGGGTTCGATCCCTGGTGCCACACACACACACACACAAAACAGACTACAGATTACACTCCACAACAGTGTTTTTCAAATTCCAATCATAATCCACAGTAAATGGCAATCACCATTTTGCGTACATGAAATAACAACTGAATAAAATGAACCAGAAATTATCATTATGCATAATGCAAATGGTATTTTTACTGTGGGGCAAAACCAAAAACATTCAACACTGAGTGGCTGAGGTAGGAGAATCCCTGAGAGTTCAAGTATAGCCAGAACTACATACAGAGATCCTGTTTCAAAACAACAAATTTTAGACAGATTATGCGTGAGCACTTAAAGCAAAAGGAAGAGCAGGTAAAAGCTACGTGGTCAAGAATTTAAATGCCAAATGGAGTTCGTTTTAAATCCTAAAAGCAGATTACTGAAGGATTTTAACCAAGGGAGTGATGGGAATGCAAACTGTTTTTTGTTGTTTTGTTTTTGTCTTTTTTTCAGGCAGGTCTCACTATATAGTGCAAGCTGGCCTCAAATTTTTGGCAATCCTCCTGCCTCAGCCTCCTGAGTAATGGCATTAGAGGCCAAGTACTAGGATTAGAGGCTTAAGCACCACCTAGCCAGGCTACGAATGTGGTTTTTTTGAAAAGATCCACTAAAGGGGTAAAAGCAAGCGGCCTGTTGAACTGGTTTCTGGCTCATATTATAAGTGGGAACTTTGAGCCTCAGGCACCTTTTCTTTTTCTTCCTGATACAATCTCTGGGTTTGGTCACGCTGTTTTTTGTTGTTGGTTTGGGGCTGTTTTGTTTTTTTGAGGCAGCGTCTCTCTCTGTAGGTCATGCTGATTTTGAACTCACTCTGTAGCCCAGACTGGCCTCGAAATCGCGACAATCCTCCTGCCTCAGCCTTCAGAGTGCTGAGATTACGGGGGTTAACTACCAGGCCCGGCCCGCTTCTTTCAGTTCTATTGACATCACTGTGGATAACTTGTTCAAGAAGCAGAACCAAGTCTTGCAAACTGTCTCCTGGCAACATTCCCTCCATCCTCGTCCCAGTTCCATCCCTGGGGGAGTTTCCAAAAGAGGCGCACGCCTCCACTATGCCCCTCACTCACACGAACACGTCCCCATCCACGTCCCCCGCCGCCAGCAGGTCGCGGGTTGGGTGAAACGCCAACCCGCTAGCCGGGGCTTCCAGCACAATGTCTTCCGGGGTGTTCCGGATCCGGGCCGGGGCTTTAGTGGAATCAGAATCCTCCTCGTCGCTCCCACCGTTCGCGGGCCTCTCCTCACACGTGCTGGCCATGCTGGGAGGGATTCCGAACGGAGCTCCCGCCCCGCACCAGCACAGAAACCAACCACAAGGCTGCGGCTGCGGCTGCAGACCAGGACACTGCTTCCGTGTTGGGGCGGGAACGGAAGTGCGCCAGAGTGACGTCAGAGGAGGCTGGTGGCAGCCGCTGGGGTGGGAGCACGCGCGGGAGAGTTTCGAGTGCCTTACCTCCCTAATCACATAGCCTTTCATGTAATTGGGAATTGCGCTGTTTTATTCCCCTCATCCTGCCCCATCCTAATAGGTGCTCCCTCAGCAACCTGAAGGACGTATCCCCTCCGTATAGGAGAGAGGGATGCTTGGTAGATTCAAACCATGGCAAGCTGCGGCCAGGGTGGTCAAGCTGCAGCAAAAAAGCCATAAAGTCACCCAAAGATGGCGTATGAGGGCCACAAACGGCATCCTGCACACTCGCTCAAGCCGACTCTGCGCAGTATTTTTGTGGTTAAATGAGAAGTGCTCTGCAATTTTCCTGCAGTTTGGTTCCAGATTCTGGGTGGTCAAGATGGCCAGGGCTCAAGGCTACCAAGCTAAAAAGGAAAACGAGAATGACAGCAGATGTTCTAGACATCCCTGCTGTCAAAGGTCTCAATGGTGGGACGCTGCACTGTGGGGCAGAAGAGCAGGTACCCTTGTGAGCAAAGGGAACTTCCTTACATCTCTGTAGTACTAAGTCTTCTAAGCCTTTTGTTTTGTTTTGCTTGAGACAGGCTCTAAGTTACTAAATTGCCTAAGCTGAGTTCAAACTTGGAATCCAACCTCAGCTTCCCAGAGTGCTGGCTAAGACATCTGATATGTCGATGCCCAACTACTTGAGACATGAAACAAGTGAGGCTTAGGGACTTCAGAGAGGCAGTCTGTCACACTTGCTAAGTGCCTGGAAAAGTCCTACAGTATGCGGTACAGAGTTTTTGTCATCCATTAAACATGTAGCGAATCAGAGCACTCTTGGTTGCTTCAGTGAGACATGATAGTAAAACTGAATTTTATTTTTTTTGGTACTAGGGATCAAACTCACAACCTTGTGCCTGCCAGGCAGGTGCTTACATCACTGAGCTAAATCCCCGGCACCTAAAACTGAGTTTTACACTTGGAAGCCAACCCCCTGGGCTTATTCTTACTGAGCCTTCAGGTATCCATAATGAGCCATGTCTCTGTGACCATTTTCCTAATTGGAACTGGTTACTGTCCATGAATTTAGAATCACAGTTCAATAAAGACTGATACAACTTTCTGCACGTGACTCTTTTTTTTCCAACACGAGATTTAAGTGAATCCAGTGCCTTCACACTAAGATACAACCTCAGCACTTTTTGTTCTTTTGAGACAGGGTCTTGATAAGTTGCTAAATTGCACGGGCTGGGCTCAAACTTTTGATCCTTCCTGCCACAGCCTCCCAGGTTGCTGGGATTATATGTGTGCACCAAGACAGGTGTAGTGGCACATCTTTGTGATTCCAGCACTTGGGAGATTTAGGCAAGAGGATCTCCACAAGTTTGATTACATAGCAAGACTCTATATCAAAAAAACAAAATTGAGAAAATATATATAGGTATGCATCACCATACTCAGCTCTGTATGTGATTTAATGTGCTCCTGCCAGTTTGAAATACTGGTGGTACGTACATAACTGTCCCAAACAAATGATCTGTACCACTCAATGCAACTGTCCCATGTTGCCCAATGGGACAGTTACATATGTACTACCAGTGAGTGGTATGCATATACCACTGGTGGTTCAGAGCCTCCTAGCAGTGAGACAAACGAGTTACAACCCCGTCGAAGTCTTCATACAACAGAAGAACTGGCCACCTGGTGCTCTAAGGGACCCTTGAGGAGTATGCTCAACACACAGAAGACAGCAGATTAACCACTTTTAATGGAACCAAATGATAATACCATAAAATTTTATATACATCACAAACACACACCAACAACCCCCACATTACAACCTTAGTAGGAAATGTAGGAAAAAAGTAATAGGAAGAATATCCATGTGGAGGTTCTCCAGGAAGTAGAGATTAGTATTTTGGTCTTTTCACTTCAACCCTGCAATGGAAGGAGAAATGGGTCAGCATAAGATCAATGCACTAAACAATTCCAATGAATCTCACAGAAGAATAATGCTGCTCACCCATCGGCTTCCATCTTCTTCCTCTTCTCAATGATCTGCAAAAAAAAAAAAAAAAAAAAGTATAGTCTATAGTCTAAGCTCACCTGAGGCCCAAGGCTTCTCTCTCACTTCCATGCCCCTCCAACCCTGTGAATGTTCCTGAATCTGTGGGCCAGTGTCCCTTCCCAGCTGAAACCCTCCCACCTGAGAGTGTGTCCCACTTACTGCACTAATCTTCTTCCACTGGCGATCAAGTTCTGCCTTGTCATTAGTTTCCTTGAAGCGCCTGGTTTTTCGTCCTTCAGACATCTTGATGCCATACTGGAATGCAGCCCTGAAAAGGACCATTGGGTGAAGGTATTAGGAGTCACACAGCAGTAACAAGGTTTTCCCAGAGGGTTCTGCAAGCAATGTACCTGTGTGGGAACTTCAGGACTATGTCCTCTAACCTGGTGTGGGCTAGTCTACCCAACTGCCAAACTCCTCCTCAGTCCCTCCCATATTTAGTACCAACTCACTTCGGCAAAGCCTCCTTGTTGTTCATATACTCGCTGTATTCCTCCTGTGTATCAAAGTCCCAGCGGCCTAAGGGGCCCTTCTTGTTACCCTGTGGCAAGACAAAATAAGTGCATGGGAAAAGAGATGTCAGTAGAAAAGGAAATATAGCCAGATTCTTCCACAAACTCAGGTTAAACCATTAATAAATCCTAGCCTAATAAATAATATTTCCTATACATTTACTAAGTGCCACACATTATTTTAAACACTAAAAACGTATTCTCACAAAAATCTATGAAGAAAAATTATATTTCTATTTTCCTGATGAGGAAAATCAAGGCAGTTATAAACAGTAAAAGAACTTGGCAAGGAGTCCAGCGTGGTAACACGTACGTTCAATCCTAGCTATTCAGGAGGCTAAAGCAAAGAGGACTGCCTAGCTTGAGGCCACTCTGGGCAATTTAGTGAGAATGTTAAAAAAATTCAGTTGGGGTGGGGGTTACCAGGAATCAAACTCAGAACCTTGCACTTGCAAAGCAGGTGCTATGCAGCTGAGCTATATCCCCAGCCCCCCAAAATACACTTTTTTAAAAAGCTGGGGAGGTAAGTCAATGGTAGAGGGTTTGCATAGCATATCAGTGGTCCTTAGCTCAATCCCAATATTGGGGAAAAAAAATCACCAAATTAATAGCAGAGGCAAGATTAAACAAAGCTCAAACTTAAAACATGCTCTTAACGTTTGCAGTACAATGAGAACAAGAGAAAAGTAGATAAAATTTCTTCACAAAATTTCTTAAAGTTGTTAGTAATGTTATGATTATTTTTATTAGTTCAGGTTTGCAGTACATGAGTACATTTATTGTGGGAAGTTTATACATGTACATAATATATCTTCTTCTTCTTCTTTTTTTTTTTTTGGTATGGGGGATTGAACTCATGACCTCGTGCTTGCCAGGCAGGCACTGTGCTGCTGAATTATATCCTCAGACCCCTTAATTCTCTTTTATCCCTCGCCTTCCCCTTCTATCTCTGCCCCAACTTTTGTTCCCCTTCCCATTCACTGAAACTCTACTTCCATTTTTTCTTCAATTCCCAATTTTTAAAAAAAATCTCTTTTCCCTTTTTTCTCTGTTCCTCACTGGAAAGGGTAGAAGAAATTGCAGTCTCTGAAAATATCCAGGATTTATTCTAGCCAGGATTGACATTTTCCTGTTTTAAGCAAATTTTAAAAAATAATATTTGAAAATTGTATTTAAGACAGAGGAAAATGTCAATTGTGGCTAGAAATCCAGACATTTTCTAAAGACTGCAATTCTTTCTAACCTTCACACCTATGCATTAATGCTTACTTACTGCTGAGGATAAAATACCCATTTTTTGTTGTAAGAAATGAAAAAAAATAGACTTTGGCCCTATTTTATTTGATCTTGTACAGAGACTCTAAAATATGACCTGTAGTGCTTCCAGTCTTATTATTATAGCAGGAATAGGGTCCAAGAAGTGAGACAGATTTGGAGAGAGAAAGAGATGTTCTAGAGTAATTGCCCAAAGACCCAAAGCATCCTCCTAACGTCATACCTGGTCCATTTTGCTATAATCCACCTCCTCATCACTGTCCACAGCCATGTCATCCATCCTAAACAAAAAGAAACAGTTGAAAAGAGGCTGTAGACTCAGACCACTATGTTTCGCACATGAATCCAAACATTAGGTATGACCACCCTTTAGACTTCCATTCAGAACCTAATAGAAGGGTTCATCCAAGTAAGAAGTATCGTTGGGTCCCACAAGTCAAGTTTTCACCTGACTCAGCATGTTCCCCAGTCATCCCAACCTCTCTAACAGGACCCTACGTACGTGGCTGGATAGCACTCTGCATAACTGTTGGACATGCCAAAGAAATCGCCCAGCTGCTTTTTGTCTTCTGGCTTCTTCAGCATATGCTGTGTTAAAGAAAACACTAGATAGAATTTGATCTCTTGCATGAAAGCTTCAGGCAGGGAGTCCATAGGCAAGAGGCCTCAGTATGAAAAATTTCAAGAGCAAACTGTGAGCTTGAATGAATCCTCTGAGGAAGAGGCAAGGCATAGTTTTATCCCTTTCAAATTCAACACAAAAGGGTAAGAGAATATAGAAAAGTGAGAGCTGGAATGAAAAAAAACCTCTCTATAACCCAGGAGCATACTTAAATAAAGGATAAGATTCAGTGCCTTCCCAGCCAGCAGACCCAGCAAACTTTTCATTGATGGACTTGATCAGTTCCTTGGCAGATCCAGGTCCTGAATGGACAGAAAAGTGAATAGGTTTGAACTAATAGTCTCTCTTTTTCTTTTTTTAAACTAATATTCTGAACCTCACCATACCATATTTCCAATTTGTGGCTTCATTAAAACCTTTTTAAGGCAAAAGAGCCCTTTTGTCTAACAAAATTTTAACCAAGTTCCAGATAATAATCAACTATTCTGATTAAGAGGGCAATAGGGAAGCCGGGCGTGGTGGCACACGCCTTTAATCCCAGCACTCAGGAGGCTGAGGCAGGAGGAGTGCTGTGAGTTCGAGGCCAGCTTGGGCTACAACGCGAGTACAAGGCCAGCCTGAACTACATAGTGTGACCCTGCCTCAAAAAAATAGGGCCAGGAGTTTGGCTCAGTGGCTTAAGCGCCTGCCTGGGAGGCATGAGGTCGTGAGTTCAACTCCCGGTGCCACCAAAAAAAAAAAAAAAAAGAGAGGGCAATAGGGGAACCAGAACACAGACACTCAATCCCTGTCCTACCTCCTCAAAACCTGTGCTTGAAGAATTATTTATCTAAGAGCCCATGCACCCCACCACTGCCCAGCAAGGTGGAGGAACTCCAGATTCACGCTGCCTATTCCATAAAGTAAAATACAATTACTATGGAGCCCAGACCCAGGAGTTCCCCAATCCCACCTTTGCCAGTTTTGTATATAGTTCAGACTCTGAGCCCAGGGGAAAGCAGGACTGTCAGAGTCAATGTGAGATGGTCCAGTTACAACCCACCTTTGTCAACATCCATGGGCTGGAAAGAAAAAAAAATTGTGGTAAATGTCACCATAAGATATTCCCACTCATCCCTCTCCCGTGTCTGAATCAGTTCCTTTCCCCACCTTCCCCATGATCAGGATGATTCCAACCTCCTGTTAGTTGGCCAGTTGTTTGTATGAAGCCACAAGACACCTATACATCAGGAAGGTCCCAGACCTGGCCTGGCAAGCACAAGTAGCTCCACTGCCTCGTGCCAAGGGCCCGCATCTCACCTCATCATCCACTTTTGGCTTCTCAAAGTAGCTGTGCCTCTTCTTTTCTTCCTCTCTCTCTCGGTCCTGCTCCCGCTCCCGATCCCGTTCTCGTTCCCGTTCTCGGTCCCGGTCTCTGTCTCTCTCCCGATCACGCTCCCGTTCCCGGTATCTCTCTCGCTCCTTGTCCCGAGGTGTCTTGGTTGTGGAGGGAACATAATCCCCAATATCCTCAAAAATGCTAGGAAAAGTAGAGATCACTAGGTGCCAAAGTCACGTACACTTCTACTCACCCTAGCCACTTCTACAGATTCTCACACCAACAGCACCTCTCTTAACAAGCCACGAAACAGAACCCCTCCCTCAGACCAGGGGCCCACGGTTAGGACACGTACTTCATGTCAGCCTCAGGTGGTTTCTTCTCTTCCAGCTTCCCTGTGAAATAAAGAAAGCAGTTAGGAACACACTTCAAAGTTAATTCCCACTCAGTCATACGACTCACTCTAGCTCTCAATGTCCTTTTTAACCACTTTTGTTTGAAATGTAGGAATGTATACTGATTACCATTAAAGTCAGAACATCTACTTCATGTTATCACAACAGTTAAAATATATTATTTATTACATATATCATTTACATTTTAAGGCTTTGACTATTTAAGAATAGTGCCCCTTTTTCCAAAAAAAAAGATATCTAGGTGTGTTTTGTGGATTATCTAAAAGCTTTCATGTCCCAGAACTTAGCCTTTACCTATGAAATGTCACTACACCCATTTTTCATAGTAGATCTGTATTAGATCAAGTAGCTGCACAGTAGTATGTATTACTTTGTATATTTTTAACTGTGATACAGCTTTGTGATTAATAAGGTATATTTTAGCAATGATTATAACTCAAAAGAATAACTTTTTATTTAACCATTTCTTATTTTTGTACTTTGTCAAGTTGCTTTTAGCATGTATGGTACCAGCTACATGTTCATGGTTATAACCAAAATGGGTTTTGAGGGTACAAAGTATGTTTGTGTTTTATTATTTTTATTTTTAAAAAAATATATGTTTGAGCCGGGTGTGGTGGCACACGCCTTTAATTCCAGTACTCAGGAGGCTGAGGTGGGAAGAGCGTTGTGAGTTCGAGGCCGGCTTGGGCTACAACTCGAGCGCAAGGCCAGCCTGAGCTACACAGTGCAACCCTGCCTCAAAAAAAAAAAAACAAAAAACAAAAAACCAAAAACAAAAAAAATCAGGGCTGGGAGTTTGGCTCAGTGACTTACGTGCCTGTCTGACAGGCACAAGGTTGTGAGTTCAATCACTGGTGCCGCAAAAAAAAAAAAAAAAAGTTTGATATAGCAAATTAAAAAAAAAAATTTCTGTGTTTATATATAATGGGATACTATTACCAAAATAATAAAGTCACATGTATTTTTTAAAAAATGTAGAAATATAGAATACTCTCTCCCCTTCCTCCTCCTGACCACTGCTTTCTGGGTGGGTCAAGGACACAGACCCTGGGTATACTCATCTTACTAGTGCTCCATTGCATTAGCACCCATTTCTCTTTACTCCCTGCAAGACTCTCAATGAACCAGAGACAGAAAGCTCCAGACCTTGGTTCTATCTTTAAACGCCACTCCCCAAGAGGTAAGGTTTGTCTCCCTAACATTCCAGATACCTTTATCCTTCTTTTTGAGCTTCTTGTTGCGGGTACCCTGCCTCAGGTATGAAAGAATCTGAGTGAGCTTGCTGATGACAATGTCATTTGTGGTCAGTGTAGTCTGGGCCTGAAAATTCCAAAAAACAAGAATGTTATCACACTGAACAGGAATGTCTTCATTTATTCATCTATTCCCTTAATGAATTAAAGGATGTTACAGTTAACCAGGTGAAGACAGGGAATGGAGATTTTGTGGAAGGACATTCCAGACAGAGAAAACAGTAGACACCAAGGCCCTGGGTCAATAAGTGAGTCCAGAACATTCAAAAAAGCCAGGATGACTGGAGAACAAACAACAGGGAGGTATGATGAAATGGGGCTAGAAAGGTCAGATGTTGCATAGGCTCAAAGGCCCATGGTGAAGATTTTGCTCTTTCTCCTAGGAATAAGAAACCACCCAAAGCTTCTAAGCTGTGATAATACAAAAATTTTGCATTATAAAAATAAAAAGTGCGCAAGGCCTGCCTGAGCTACATAGTGCGACCCTGCCTCAAAAAAAGCAGGGCCGGGAGTTTGGCTCAGCAGCTTAAGCGCCTGTCTGGCAGGTGTGAGCCTGAGTTCGATCCCCGGTGCCACAAAAAAAAATAAATAAATAAATAAATAAAAAATAAAAAGTACCTGGGCATCGTAGTGCACACCTGTAATCCTGGCACTTGGGAGGCTGAGGCAGGAAGATCACCACAAATTCAAGCATAGCCTGGTTTACATAGTGAGTTCACAGCCAGCCTGTGAAGTGAGTCCCTGTCTCACTCCCACCCCCCCAAAAAAAGATTATCTAGGTGGAGAGGGGGAAAAAAAAAGATATCTGATCAAGTGTAAATGTGTTTTTATATGCCTGGCTTAGTATTCTTTGGGGATAAAGACAAATTCTAAAATTGATCAACATGGACTCCCAAACTTGATGAATACACTAAAAATTGTCAGGTGGGTGTGGTGGCGCACGCCTTTAATCCCAGCACTTGGGAGGCTGAGGTAGGAGGAGTATTGTGAGTTCTAGGCCAGCTTGGGCTACAACGCGAGCACAAGGCCGGCCTGAGCTACAGTGCGACCCTGCCTCAAAAAACCAGGGCTGGACTTTGGCTCAGTGACTTAAGCGCCTGCCTGACAGGCGCGAGGTTGTGAGTTCAATCCCCGGTGTCGCAAAAAAAAAAAAATTGTCCAACTGTATACTTTTCAAAAATGAATTATATGGCAGGTGAATTATATTTCAATAAAAAGAAATGATTCAATGAATAGAAACCAGAGTGAAAGCAGGAGTAGTAAAAATAATTAGGGGCCTCCGAATACTTCCACTACAATGTTATTGGTGGAGATGAAGAACAGTGAATGGATTCAGCTGAAACTTAGGTGGTAAAAAAACAAACAGGACTTAGTGATATGACAGATACGGTAACGCTGATTCCAAAGTTTGAGGATTATTTGACAGGCTCTCAGAACTCTTTTACTCACCTCCATGGTAGGACAATCAGCCTTGCTCCGGATAAGAGTAGTGGGGATGTCTGTGTCTGCATACTCATCATCCAGATCTACCACATAGGCCATTCGACCTGGTAGGAACAGCTCATTCCGCTCATATGCTTTGCTCTTAAAAAGCATACGGTAAACATTGCGGCCTACACAAAGGGGAAGAGTAGTTATTAGTTAATGAGAACATTTTATAGTAATAGTGGCCAGGCATGGTGGCACACGCCTGTAATCTCAGAACTTGGGAGGCTGAGGCAGGATTGCCACGAGTTCAAGGCCACCTGGGCTAGACAGTCAGTTCAAGACCAGTCTGAACTACAAAGCAAGACCCTGTCTCAGAAATAAAAAAAACAACAAACAAACAATAAAAAAGAACAACAAACAAGCAAAAACAATGGCCATTTATTAGATACTTATTCTGCCCTAGGCATCCACCAAATATTGTGTTTGTTTCATTCAATCTTCACAATAGTCCCATGAAAGGACATTATTATCCCTTTTGCTATTAAGAATACTAAAGCTGAGAATGAAGTGATTTACCTAAAGTTACACAGCTAACAAATAAGAGCAAAAAATGGGACCCATGCTGTCCAATTCCAAAGCCTGAGTTGCTAAAGTAAAACAGACACACAGGCTTGAACATCACACAGTCTCCCTTATACAAAAAGTTTAATATATAAATAAAAGACGAACAATAGGAAAAAAGAAAAAAAAAGCTGTATTCTGAGTAAGCTTCAACTATTGGTTTGTTTTTTGGTTTTTTTGAGAAAGGGTTTCACTATGCAGTGCAGGCTGACCTTGAACTCACTTATGTACCCCAGACTGGCCTCAATCTCATGGCGATCCTCCTCAGCCTCCCAAGTGCTGGGATTACAGGTGTAAGCCACCGCACCTGGCCTACTCTGAGCTTTTAATCACTAAAAATGGTACCTTCTTTAATACATATGCTTCAAACTAAAAGAGCTTCCAATCTAACTTGAATTAATAATAAAACTAATAATAATTAAATCCATGTTGGGTGCTTTTTTCCCCTGAGTACTGGGGATTAAACCCAGGGCTTTGCACTTGCTGGCAAGTGCTCCACTACTAAGTTACATCCTTACTATTATATCTTATGGGAACTAGCTTGTTTGGGGAACAAAAAGAAGAGGCTAAGAGGAAGAAAAATCACAGTCTAATGACAGCAGAATGTGTCACCTAGAATGCAGTTACTAGTGCAGAAGATACTTACCCAGACGTGTTTTAAATTCGATTTTGTTTTCAGGATCCTCATCTTTCCTGAAAACACAAACATCATCATTTTTTTTAAATAACTTTGTTCCTATTGTAGGCCCCAGCTTTCTAAACTTTCAAGCATTCCCTGATACAGTGGTACCTCAGTTCATGAACTGAATTTGTTCAACAATTTTGTAAAAGATGGCCACATGTGTTTGTGTGGCAAAGATGGTCACAGTGTTTGTCACCTGATGCAGTTTGCAAACAAAAATAAAATTTTGCCAAATGCTTCTGTTTGCAAATGGAAGCACTCATGAGTGAAGGTATTACTGTATTTACTTACTTGGTTTCCTTCTGGGGCTTCTCCATCAGTTCTTCTTCCTCTTTCTCTTTACTAGCAATCTCAGCTCGTACCTAACAGGAAAGACAGTAGGGCTTAGACATTCATTCTTTATGTATATTTACCAAACATCCACTACACCATATCATGCCAGGAAAAAAACACACTATGACATACTGTTCTTACTATAATAGAGTTTACAGCACAAGAGACAAACAATTTCAATAAAGTGCAATAACTATTGTAACAAATATAAGGGCCATGCAAAGGTACAGGAAAGAGGTGAGGGCTAAGGGACTTAATCCTGGATGACTACAAAAGGCTTTCCCAGGTAGATAAAATTTAGGTTGATATTGAAGGAGGAACAGTAACAAGTCTTGCAGAAGGGCCACATTTAGCTCTTCTCCCAGATAGATGGTCAGTACTAGGAAGTATCTACCTCTTCACCAAAGTCTACACAAAAGCATTCCACACTCCAACACTCTCCACCTCACCTTCTGAAGCAGAGCAAAATCCAAGCCTTTCACCAAATGAGTATGTTCCATGTCACCACCCAAGAATTTGGACTCTTGGATCAACTGTCTTCTCTTCTCGGCAGCTGATTTATCCCTGTATAATGATAAAAGTCATACTAGAACAATTCTTTGTGAGTACCAAGTGCCTCTTTAAATAGCACAGTGTGAATTCCAAAGCAGAACATGTAGAAGAGAGTCATACTGTCATTGTATGAAACCGTGCCCCAGGTTCCTCAGTACTCACGCTTCAGCAGTAGGGCCCACAGCCCTGTAGTTAGCCGTGGTGCTAATAAGCTCAGTTTCCTCATAATCTTTGTTCACACCATCTCTCCGTTCCTTGGCACGGTCCCGGTATTTCTCTGCTAGTTCCCTCTCTCTCTCAATTTCTTGTTGGCGTAGTTTGGCATAATAACTGTCATCAGAGAAAGCAAATATGTAAGACTCATCACCTGCTATCTAATGGTCAAAAGAATTATTTCTGCCGATTTCTCTGTGTCTTCATTCATCTCTCTACAGTGAAAGCTACATATGTCCTAATAGAACTGCTGGCTACTTCCTGACAGCTCTAATATCAAAACTACAGTTTCTTTCAGCTCACAGATACTGTTCCAGTGGCATCTTGGGATATTCCAGCTGTCACTAGATGACTCTTCAGTGTCCCCTCCTTTTTTTGGTACTAGGAATCAAACTCAAGACCTTACGCTTGCCAGGCAGGCGCTGAGCCACTGAGCTATATACCCAGCGAGAACTCTTTAATGCCACCTAACTCTACTGATTCTCTATAGCTATGAGGGACTTTTCTATATATGATCCAAAAAAATCCTCTATATAAGTATTTTTTTAGATACAGGGTCTTACTATGTCATCTACACTGGCCTTGAACTCACTATAGACCCAGAACAGCCTTGAATTCATGCTCATCTTGCTTTAGATTCCCAAGTGCTGGATTATTGGCACGTATCATCACATCTAGCATCTCTGAATTTTTACTACTTTTGAAATTTAAACCAAAAATAACATTCCTTGCTGTTCCACCCTCAAAAGACAAGCAAAACAGAAGTTTCAGAATTTTTTTCCAGAAAGTTTAATATTATATAAAAACTATAATGATGATAACAGCCTGGACTTAGTGGGTGGTACCATTTGCCAGGCACTGGTTATAAGCATCTACACATACTAGTAAGAGCCTGAGAAGTTAGTGTGGTTATCTTTTTTTTTTTTTTTTTTTTGGTGGTACTGGAGATTAAACCCCAGGCCTTCACACTGAGCTACATTCCCAGCCTTTTTGCCTTCCAGGGTGCTGAGATTACAGGTGTGCACTCCCATGTCTGGTCTGTTATCTACATTTTATCCACAGGTTAGAGGCTAAACAAAATACTCAAGGTTATCCTGCTAAAACCTGGTAGAGATGATAAAATATATTCAGTCTGACTACAAAGCCATACACTGCCACTCTTAAGTATCACCTTCTTCATAAAGGAAGCAGAGAAACTCAAGACAACAGATGAAAATTTCAGCCTCTACTCCCTTCCCCTATCTGTCTAAAAACCCAACACCGCTTCGCTCTTTCTCCACCTTTTCTTCTTCCTCCTTCGTGCAGCTGGATCTTCATCCTCATTGTACTCTCTTGGCATCCTACAAGAGACAAGAAAATCACTGACAGTACAACATTGCCCCAACCTAGAAAACTCCAAGAAGTGGCCACAAGGATTAAAAAAATAAAGGCCTAGAACACTGACCAAAGCAAGTTTTGATTAGGCAGAAATAAACATCAGTATTTGTAGGTGATCAGTTCTCAAACTTTAAAAACCATTAGTATACTTTAAGGGACTATCAAAATAAATAGCCTTAAGTAGTCATCCTAGATGGGGCTGTAACAGGCCCAGAACTTTGTTCATTAGCACGAGCGCAGCTCTAACCGTGGTACACACAACAGGAAACAATGAGAACCTGGATTATCTCACTGGAGTGTCAGTCTTCACAGAGAGAAAATCAAAAACATGAGATTGAAAAAAAGGACTTTCAAATTCTAAGATATTCTGGTTCAGTAAAAAGGGAGAGACAGCAGCAACAGAGGTAGAAGACAGACTGGGTCACCTGAAGACTTACTCATGATGACGTGACTTAGAAGGTGGTGCTGAAGTAGGTGCAGCCCTTGGGGTCATGAGAAGTTTCCTGAAGTCTTCATTGGTAAGTTTGGATCTAGAAGAAAAGGCAAAGATTTTAAAAATTAGTACCCAACAGGAAATAAAACAAGAACATGTAAAAAACATGGATTTCTAATAGAAACCAGAGAAATACAAAGTAAATCAGTATAACTAATTTGGAAGACAATTTGGCAATATTTCTTAAAATTTAAGTGTATATATTATATAAATCAGCAACTCCTTTAATCTACATTTAGCTCAGCCAATTACTGCCATGTATATAAGACCAGTAAAAGAGATTCAGTTGTAGCCTTGAAAATAATAAAAAGTAATAAGAACCTAATGCTCCTTAACTGGAGATTTAGTCAACAAACGGATGGTGTTTCCCAAACGTGGAATACATAGCACTGATGGTATAAGGAAAATTTAGCAACAGTGACAAGGATTTACTCCTTGATAAAACCAGTCAGACTTCTTTGAGTCTTTTAGACTAGGACTCTTCCTTGGCCTACTGACCCAAGTCTTAAAACAAGAACTCTGTTAATTTATCAAGAATTCCCTGTTCCCTGTTCCCCAAGCTCTCTCTATACCCCTTCCCCCATCTGTAACAGCTAACCAAGTTCTTCCCTAAAAGACTTCATTGAAAACGACTCTTACAAGAGTCAATATTATTGCAATAAGAGAGAGACTGAATTTAACTCCAATACAACAGAAGTAAGTAAGGATTTACAGAAAATTAGAAAGAGGAACTTGTCTAAGTACTGAGGAAAGTTAATACTGCTATAACTGGGCTTAGCAAGCCAAGGACAAAGCCTAGTCAACAATACATTCTTGGGGACTGGGGAGTTAGCTCAGTGGCACAAGCGCCTGCCTGGCAAGCATGAGGTCATGAGTTAGATCCCTGGTACCAAAAAAAAAAAAAAAAAGAAAAGTATATATATATTTTCTTGGGACCTGACAAGTTCACTCAAGAAGGGAGTCTTTGTCACTGTCATGAAAAAAAATCTCCAAGACATTAAGTGGGGTTTTAAAAAACTAAAAATGATATATACTGTATAACACCACCTAAATATTTTCACTTGTAAAAACTTGTAACAGATATATTTTCCTCAGATAAGTATGTGTGTATATAACTGTTTTAAGACTAGAAGAAAAAGATATGCATAAAAAAAAAAAAAAAAAACTGTGCTTACCTCTAAGAAAAGAACTGGAATTGGGGAGATTATCAAAGACTTTACCCTTTCTTCCAATGTTTTAATTTTGTACAAGAAAAACTAATTTTCATATAACATGCTGTTAACATATTAAAAGAGCAACCACTTTCCTTGTCAGAATTTCTCCTCTAATACTTGTATGTGGGGGGGCCTAAACCACTTAAGGTTCCCAAAATAGGTCAAGTAGTACAATCTCTTGACCATCCTTGTTAACAAGACATTCAGAATTCTTTCACCACTAGCATCACCACCACTCCTATTCATTGCTCTTCTCACTTCCATAATCCTAAAACAAATACTCACTGGTGGAAGGAGTGAGGATCATCCACATCGTGGCCATCTGGGGCCAAAGGATTGGAGAACGGCTCGCCTAAGAAAACAAAGTCACCGTTCATTTTATTAAGTTTTGTGTCTGGTCCTTTGGAAAAACTGAGAATTACCGCAGCAAACAGTACAAAAGAAAGCCAAAATGAGCCGCAGTGACAATACAAGGTTATAACGCCAGACCTGGTCCACCTACAAACCCAGGACATGAGGCAGGAGGATCGCTATGATTTCGAGGTCAGCCTGTGCTATGTAGTGAGTTCAAGGGCAGTCTGAAACACAGCGAGATCTTGTCTCAAAAAGCAAAAACAAAACAAAACAAACAAAAAATGCAATGTAATAATTGCTGAAGTGGGGAAATACAAGGAGCTATCACAGCACAGAAGGGATTTTTCAAACTGAGCTGGAGAGTTAGAAAAAACTGATGGAAGCTGGGCGTGGTGGCGCACGCCTCTAATCCCAGCACTCGGGAGGTTGAGGTAGGAGGAGCGTTGTGAGTTCGAGGCCGGCTTGGGCTACGAGGCCGGCCTGAAGTATATAGTGCGACCCTGTCTCAAAAGATTAGGCCTGAGAGTTTGACTCAGCGGCTTAAGCCCTGCCTGACAGGTGCGAGGTTGTAAGTTCGCTTCCCGGTGCCACAAAAAAAAAAAAAAAAAAAAAAAAAGGACTGATGAAGATGACATTTAAAAATGCTATATGAAAGATATGGCACAGCGCGCACGACTGTAATTTCAGTTACTCGAGAAAGTGAACAGGAGGATGGCGAATTCAAGGCCAACTTGGGCAACACTGGAAGACACACGTCTCAAAAACAACAACAAAAGGTAATAAATGAACAGGAGCAACACACTAGTTAAGGAAGCGGGGTGGGGGACGGTGGTGATAAAGACGGCCGTAGTCCTGTGGGTGGGGGACGAGGTTTGGGGAGTCTACAGCCGTCTGGCCTCTGCCGGGGCCGGAAGGATTCGCCCGGCTGCGAGCGTTACAGAACACCGGTTAAAGTTGGCAGTCAAAATAACGCGCCAAATGTCCCTAGTCCCGCAGAGGAAAAAGAATAAATGAGCTGAGTCTTACTATCTCGTTCCGGCATTTTGTCTCAGTCTCTCAACACCAGCAAGTACCAAGTCTCTAACAAGAAAACGACGGCGACGCTTTTTTCCCACAGTGCACCTCGAAAATCAACCACAGTGCTTTACGTTCCGAGCCTCCACTTCCTCCCTCTTTGGCTTTGGTCCCAGTCTGCGCGCAGAAAAATACAATCTGACTGCTGCTCTAAAATGCTTTCGTGTCATTGGCTAGACTTTATCCCGCCCCCCGTCCCGCGTCATCCAATCCACTGAAGAACCTGGTTGGAAGGTCTAGGGCTGGATTTAAGTACTAAGTGGAGATGGCGGCAGCCGCGGCTAGCAGAGCAGTTGGGGCAAAGCTGGGCCTGCGTGAGATTCGCATTCACTTATGCCAGCGCTCTCCCGGCAGCCAGGGTGTCAGGTAAGGTGGGGGGCGGGGTTCGGGACGCCGAGGTCACGACCTCGACCTTCAGACGTTTCGGGAAGCCCGCGTCCACTGTAGCGCAGCGCTCTCGCTGGTCCCACAGGGACTTCATCCAGAAACGCTATGTGGAGCTGAAGAAGGCGAACCCTGACCTTCCCATTCTAATCCGGGAATGTTCCGATGTTCAACCCAAACTGTGGGCCCGTTACGGTGAGTGAGGGGCGGTCGGGGTCTGGGAGAAAGTGGTCCCAGGTCACACAAAAACATGTGGAGACTAAGCTCGGATTTAAACCAGGTTGTTTCCGCTGAAATATTCACATTCGCGGGCGTGATGCTTTGTATGTCGGATAACGTCTGTGTAGGCGTTGGCTAAGATCTGCATAGGGACCAGGAAATTTTCAGGTCAGGATTGCCTTCAGGAGCCAGGCGTGGTGGCACACACCTGTAATCCCAACACTCAGGCGGCTGAGGCCAGAGGATTTCCGTGAGTTCAAGACCAGTCTGAACTATGAGACCCTATCCCAAAAACAAGAAACAAACAAAAAAAAAGGGGTTTAAGAAAAAAAGTGCTATTCAATTTCTGTCAGTGTATGTCCTTTTAAATTTACCAACAGCCAGGGCAGATGTAGGTACTGACAATCTCAGTGTTGGGCAATTAAATAATTTGTTGCCTAAATCTCATTTAATCCTGACTGGTCGTGAAGGGTGGATTATTTTTTCTTCTAGAGATTAGAAAAATAAATCAGAACATTATGAAACATACTTATGCAGCTAGTGTAAAACAGGATTGAGCCTTTACATTTGGCCCCTTTTCTTAGAATGCACCTCCAGACTTCCATGGCTGACTCCTTATTACTAAGTTCATTGTCATTTATGTCTAACTACATCACTTCAAAAAGACATTCCCTGACCACTAATGTAATATTATCAGTCCCTTTTCATATTACCCTTTATCATATTCCAATATATCCCAATCTGAACATTCCTTATGCTCCCTAGCATACAGTAGGTATGCAATAAATATAGTTACATGCAGTAGGATTTTGTTTATTACACTCTGCCCTCAGAATGTTTGAGGGGTGGGAGGTTACACCTAAGGCATCTGTACTATGTCATACACTAACACAGCGAGGAAAGGTTCTCTCCCTTAAAACCAACAGACAATAAAAGAGGAGACACACAAGTAACTTTAGTCTGTTGTGCCATATATCATGTTAGATGGACTGTAGGAGCCCTAAAAATGGGAATCCAGCCAAGGCTAGGCTCATATATACTATACACTGCCTACCATGGTTAATAATAAATGCCTACAGTGACCCTTACAGCCTCCCTGAAACACCTTCTCAAAATTCTTGTTGGACCTAAGCTTCCTTGGTGTATTTTGAAACTCACTGAATTCTATGCATACCAAATTCACTTTGATGATCTCTTTACCGTTTTTCACATCCTAGCAAGACTTGTAATTTGGTAGTCCCAAATGAGGTACAGTGATATCCACCTATAATCCAGCATTCCGGAGACAAATTGCTGTGAGTTTGAGGCTACTCTGGGTTACACAGTGAATTTAAAACCAGTCTGAACTAGAGTGAGACCCAGTCTCTAAATAAATAAATAAATAAATAAATAAATAAATAAAACTATCTGGTAGTCCCATGATGTAGAGTACTAATTTATAATCTTTCTCTCTCCAGCATTTGGCCAAGAAAAGAATGTCTCTTTGAACAACTTCAGTGCTGATCAGGTTTCCAGAGCCCTGGAAAATGTGCTAAGTGGCAAAGCTTGAAGCCTTCATTGAGGATCATAACCAAGAACCCCAGAACCTGGGCTCTGCAGGACAATACAATGGGAAAATGTGTTCTCTTCCTTATAAAGCTTGTGCTGTAAAACGCTGCTTCAGTGTTCTTTTCCTTGTTTTACTTGTACTGCTATTATACAACCAGAGGCAAAGCAGTTTAATACAAAAATAACTTTATTCTTTCTCATCAAAAGCCACCAGTTGAGCTGGGGTGGGGGATGTGATGGGAGAACCAAGGCCCCAGAATAGACTATATCAAGTCCCCCCTGGTCTTGCTGTTTGAACAATGTAGGAAAAAGAGGAGGAGGTAAGTGAAGTATGGGAGAAGAAAAGAGTTCGTAATGGTCCGAATCCTCCTGAAAGAAAATGAGCAAAGTGACTGGTGAAAGGGTGTGGTACGTGACATTAAGAAGCCAGGTCAGCCACGAAGAGCTATCTGCTGGAGAGCACGCACTCGATCCTGAAGCTGGACTTCCTCCTGATGCCTTTCCAAGGCCTGCAGCCCAGATTGCTGCAGGAAAGCCTGGATAGCCTAGGGGAAGAAAAGGACTCAACACCTGGGTCCCTGTGTCCTAAGACTCAATCCTCCTAGCATCATGGATTAGCCCACTTTTTGGTGAGCTCTTGGAAGAGGGTTCATTCCCAACAAGATGACACAGGTTCCAACCTACAGCCCACACAGGCCAACTCACAGCCTAAAGAAACATCCACAGATGGGATTAGAAAGGGAGGAGGCCATAGTGACAGCACAGACTTCTGAACAGGGGAGATGAGAGGCCAGGGCCAGAAACCCACCTCTGGCTGATAGAGGAATAGCAGCTGCAGCAGCTCCAAACTCTGCCCTACTACGTCAGTGTCTGAGAGGGTCACTGTGTTTAGCAGACAGGAGAGCAGGGGCCCTGGCCATAGCCGCTGGCAGTAAGCTGGACCCTTCTCTGCAACATTGCACAGAACTGTGAGCACCTGCAGAGAAACATACAATCCCCCAAAGAAGGAATATCAAAGGTGATACGCAGTACTGGGCACATGCCCACACACTATGCCAAGCTCTGGTAAGCACATTCTTTAACCTCTGCAACTAACTCAGGTACTTTTACCCCAATTATATGTGAAGAGGCTAGCAGGTTGATTTGTACAAGTAAAGTAGTAATTCAGTTTAGGAACTGATACCTAGACTGGTCCAGCTCTCAAGCTGTACCATACCACTTGTCAGCTTTCAACAAAGGGTACTTCTGAGAACTGAGGACTTGTTTACTCTTTAACAAGCAGGTCTTCGACTCATGACCCCAATACATACCAGTATGCTCACATTTGACAGTGACAACAGCTCCAAGAGGGGTTCAATCAGGTCCAGGGAGAGCAGAGAAGTACACAAAGTAGGACTGTTTGCTGGAAGGGAAAACGTCAATATGGAGTACTTTATACTGGGGCCTGAACTGTTTCCACCCAATGCTACCCAACTCAGCCTAGGCCATGAGTAAGTATCGCTTATATCTAAAGGTCTGGGCCAGCTTGGAGAAGAAACTACTATTGTTCAGATGGTTGGTCTGCGGGCCCTGTGGCCAAAGAATGCCTGTCTTCACCGATGGCTAACTTACTCCTAGAGCATGTGCCTCTCTGAGTACTTCACCACCATCCTCCACTACCCTCCACCCTTACCACGAAGCCCTTCACTACCCCTTGTCTCCAGGAAGACAAGGGAGTCAGAGAACTCTAACTGTGACTGGAGACTGAACCTCCATGCATTTCTGAAAGGGCTTAAAGGGGGCCAATTTCCTGAGATACCCACCCTGTCTCAGCAGCTCTGGAGCTCCCATCGCCTGGCCCTTCTCCAGCCCCACTAGAAAAGTTTCATTTATACTCCTGTCTCCAAGAGCTTCCAGCTCTGGGTGGTCTGGCTACCACCAGGAGGCTGAATAAGGCATGAAGGGAAGGATTCTATGTTCCCGGCAGGTATGTGTATTCACCTAACACACATGTACCTGGGGTGACTGTGTTAGGTGAGTATGTATATGTGTACATACTGGGAAAGTCAGATGAACAATGTGTGTGTTCTACCAACATGCCTTGGTGCATCACATGGGTACGAGTGGGTGTCATTAACTGCTCCTTCCTCCAGAAACCTCATGAAGTTCTGCGTAGCCATCTTAACCCCAAATCCTACACACTGACTAGCTCAGGCAAGGAGACTAGGTTTACAGAATACTAAGAGCATTCTCACCCTTAAAGGATTTTCTGATCAAAATATTTATTAAAATATTTCACTTTAATGGAATGTTATTTAGCAAGGCTTCTTTGGCAAGCTGGGGGATCAAGCAAAGGGTACGATGGTGG
>RJWM01009755.1:0-66581 GCA_004363535.1 Dasyprocta punctata | reverse complement strand
AATCTGCACTCAGAAAGATAATTTACTTCAGAAAAAACAAAGATGTGAAAGAACAAATCTATTATTATATAGGTTTCTATTTTACTATATACATCAGACAGGTATTCAACATGAAAACCTGTGATAAAATTAAGGACATTTAAAAATTGCACAATTTTGTTTCATCATAAATTTAATTTAAAATAATTATCACTGAAGAGTTGAAATCAGAAGCTGTAATAAAATCTAATCAATGAAAACTGCAAAGCACTATGAAACATCCACAAAAATAAATGATTAAGAAAATATGGAGAAAGCCAGGAAAGATGAGTGCTTAAGGAGGAACAAGAACTTCACATGATTCTCATGTATATGGAATGGTAATACAAGAACAGAAACTATCAAAGGTACAACAGAAAAATCTTTCAAGTTCTGTAATACAAAACCTGTAAGATGAAGAAGCTTAGGAGATGACTTACTTTCTACGGGAGCTGAGATCACTGTGAGAAGACTACAGGGGATATTGACTTCTCAGCAGGAATCATCCCAAAAGTTGGCTGGTGTAAAAACAAAGGAATGTGCTGCCACACTTTAACTGTAATCATCTTTCTATTAACCCACTTCTTGCATTCCTTAGGGCTTTACTTAGAGCTGACTGAATGTCCCTATTCCTCATACAGTAGATAATGGGGTTCAAAGTAGGGGGTACGACAGAGTAGAACACAGAGCACAGCAAATCTAGAATAGTAGGAGCATTGTAGGCTGGTTTTAAATAAGCAACAGCACCTGTTAGGAGAAAGGTGATCACAACAACCAGGTGGGGCATGCAGGTGGAGAAGGCTTTGGACTGGCTCTGCCGGGATGGGATCTTCAACACAGTAGAGAAAATAAACACATAGGAGACCAGGATGCAAATCAAACATGAGAATGCATAGAGGACACCGAGGATCACACTGACATTGATAGCAACATGTTCCTCAGAACAACTGATCTCTAGTAGGGAAGGAACGTCACAGAAAAACTGATGAATCCTGTTGGAGCTGCAGAACTCCAGGGAGAATGTCCCAGCTGAATACAAGATCCCCAAGGCAACTCCACTGAGCCACGACACTGCCACCAACTGGACACAGAACCCTTTGCCCATGAGAGCCTCATAGTGCAGAGGGTGGCAGATGGCAACATAGCGATCATAGGACATGGCAGTCAGGATTCCCACCTCCGCCCCTGCTAACAGGACAACCAGGAAGAGCTGACACGCACACCCCAAGAAAGAGATGGAGTCACTGAGCATGATGGTGTTAAGAATGGATGTGGGGACTGTAGTGGAGATGAGACACAGATCCAAGCAGGACAGATGCCTGAGGAAGAAGTACATGGGGGTGTGGAGGTGGCGATCGAGGACAGTGAGGAGGATGATGGTCAGATTCTCCAGCATGGCCACCAGGTAGACCAGGAAGAAGAGGGCGGCCTGCAGCCCCAGCAGTGCTCTGATGTCTGTCAGTCTCATTAGCAAGAACCCCCTCAGAAGTGTTTGATTCTTCATGTTGTAAAGTCGAATCTACAAGCAAAATGGTGAGATTAAAAAAACACTGTATTACTGGGATTCAAGAACTCCTATGTTTGTAGTATCATGGTGCATTATTGCTCAAACCTAGCAGTGGCCTGTATGTCCATATATAGATGAATGGGCAAAGAAAATGTGGCATTGATACACAATGGAATACTACTTTGCCACTATCTTTAAAGAGGGATAAACTTGATGCCTTTAGTACAAAAGCGGATGCTATTTGGGATCATAATGTCACCTGAAGGAAATAAGACATAAAGCTTACAAATCACGTGGTTTCTTTTATATGAAAAACTCATGGAACAACTAAGTACCAAATACAGGAGATAATATGAAACAGAAAGATCTTTTCAATGGGGGAAATAAAATATTTAATGGAGGGAGCGGAGGGAAAACGATCATAGAAAGAATTGAGATGTGTTATGTACATGCACCAGTTCCTCCTCACTGTGCCTGTAATCATCATGCAGTGCACATGTGTGTAAGTCAGGACTGAAAACGTGTAGATGGGGCAACTAGGCTGCAAATGTGGCCATTCTGTCAGGTAAGCTGAGGACTTTACAGATGGAGTGTGGCGGGACTTAGAGTGAGACCATAGCCTTACAGCCCAGTATATCAGCACATTTTCTGTGCTCTTCCCAAGAGTTTCCAAGCCTGTCTAATCTAGCCTCTCAGCCCAGTTTCCAATGTTATCAATTCAAGTGGAACATGTGCTTTTCCAAATATCTTTTTGCAATTCTCTAAGGGTGCTTTTGTTCACTTCATGTATTAAAACAAGCATCCATTTAATAGAAAGAGTGATCATCAGCCCTCTCTTTCTATCACAAGTTGTCTTCCATCAAGTGACATGAGTCATTGGAAATCTGCCCAATGTTTATATCGGAGAACTACACAAATAGGTACTAAGACAAATAAATATTAAAATATGGACAGCATGGAAACTTCAAAGCATCTCTCCATTCTTGAGAAATGCAGTTTAGCATCATGAATTAGATGGAAATTTTAAAACATCAAGATACTCAATTTTGTGTTCAAATGAGGTATAAAACAAGGATGGGTATAATACTCCATGTGATTAAATTTAAATTTATTTTGAAATAAGACAGAAATTCCATGTCTTTCCAAAATAATGTGAAACTATGTGGGACTATTTTTTCTCATTAAGGTTTCAAGGACTGGCTAACAGTAACTGGAATGGGGTATAGGGTGATCCATTTTATGAATCAATATTATGCACGTTGGTGGAATTTGCGTATGCTTTAGAAGTCATGGCTAAAACACCTATTTGCTGCATACTGCCATGTAACACAGTCATTAATTTGTCCATCAGTTGACTGAGTTGTTTGAAGTGGAAGCAAAAACAGGTGTCCCTCTGTGACATGATATCCCATAACTGGAAATGCAGTAGTCAATTCATTAGAAGGAATTTAGAGAGAAAAACTGAAAGTAAAAAGAGAAATATTTATCATTTTAAAGTGATCTCACAATTAATTATTGCCTTTCATTTTGCAGGACATTAAGACTGCTCCTCTAGGCTTTCATAGAAAATTCAATTACTTGGTCTAGATGATATGGCATTGAAACATTTTGCTTTACTTTAGTGCAGGTATTTAACATAGTAGAGAGTACTGAAAGTTATTCAACTCATTCTGACAAACTGAATTTTAAATGTAAACTGGCACTGTGCACAAAGGAGAAAAACTTGAAACTAATGTAGCCAATCAAGAAAATATTTAGGGATCATTCTATCAGCACTGAGAACTGGCACATACTGAGACAAGGACCCCACCAGATAGGCATTGAGTCTTTCCAGTGTGGCCCCTTGGGCTTCTACAGTGCGGTGGCTGGCTTGCTTTTTCCCTTAGGGCCTCCTGTTCCTAGATCGCTTTGTCCTTTCCATAACTTCAGTGACTTCGCTCTGCTTCTTGGGGCAGCCCTTCTCCTCCTCAAGTTTAGAGGCATTTCTGTGAACACCAGGGTCTCCTCCCGTCCAGTCATGTGAGTTACACTGTGATGCACACACTGGATGTGCACCCTTGGAGTTTGTGAGACTCTGTGCTCTTGATCACTGAGCCAGTTCTGCCCTGCAGAGCCCTGAACTCCAAAGGACTGAGGACTTCAGGGTCATTGTTCAGTACAACAATCTGTCTGAGGAACCCTTCAAGATTAAAAGTCCTGGTCCTGGGATATAGCTCAGTGGCAAAGAGCCTGCATGGCAAGCTCAAGATCCTGAGTTTGATTCCTGGTACAAAGAAAAGAAAAAAGGAAGAAAGAAAAGGAAAAAGAAAAAGAAAAATTAAAAGTCCTCTTACGATCAGCACCATAATCCCCTGGGCCCTCAGAATCTACTCAGCCTAATGCCCAGTATGGCCCAAGCAGACACCAAAGTTCCTTCTGTCCCTACCTGGAAAACAGGCTAAACCTTTCTATCTGACCTGGAGAGAAGAGTCTGGGCATCCTGCTTGTGCTGAATTCTGAACTTCTGACCAGCTCTGCTCTCCTCTCTCTCACTAAAGTGTAATCCCAAGACGTGGAGCTGGGATGGAGAGGTGAGGCCTGACCAGAGAAGTTTCTCTCTCATGACTCAGATATAATTTCTACTAAAAAATCATTCAGGCTAACATCTGAACGCCATCCCTGCTAGTTTCACAAGTAAAGTCATTGCTATTTTTAATACAAATTGTCCCACAGCTGTTTATTATGATTTGGTTTGAAGGAGAGAGCAAAAAACAATACTTTCCACTATCAGTATACAGAAAAAATGGTTTGAAATAGCCACCTACTTCAAAATACTGCATCAATGGAAAATAACCATATTTTAAAGTTGAACATAACTTACTATAAAAAATTGAATAACTTAATACATTTAAAAGAGAACATGAAAAATTTCTTTCATGGGCATTTGACACAATCTCTATCATGATGACTGATAGACTTCAAGTCCTAATTTAATACACTAATTTTACATTTGATTTCAATCAAGGAATTAATATAAGACAATCAAACTAGAATGGATAATAAAGACCAATTAATAAAAGTTTTGGTATACTTTTACTTTGTTTTTTAATGAATGTTGGGGACAATGATGAAAAACAGAAGACCAAAGGGAAAGGCAAAAAGAATTTTAAAAGTTCTTTATCAAAGAATAAAAGCTAAAATTCAAATTACTGGAATTTATGGGACTTGAATCAGTCATTCTGCACATGTGTACACACACACACACCATACTGCTCCCAGACCTGTGGCTTGGAAACCAGCCTAGTACTTTGCAGTCATCATGGGAAGAAAAAATGTCTTCATTATTTCAGCTTCAGTGAATGTGCACATCAAATTTTGGTAACATATAGTTATTATCTGAGGGTGAGTGTCACTGCAAACACTTTAAAAAGATGTATAAGTTTGTGATACATGGATTTTTGAAAGAAGTTCTGCCAAAATCTTTAGGTAAATATTAGTGTTACAATGCGGAAATGCAGGTGGTTAAAAGTTGAAAGGTATGGGAGGGATTACGGAATGGGAATCATGTGGTGTATGTATTTATAGATGTCAATAAATAAGAGTTTCACATAAAAGTCTGGGACACAGCATCATGTACTTCAGATCTTATCTTGAAACAGTCTTATCATTTGTTTCAATACATGCTGGGATACAGGGGATAAATTAAATACAGCACAGGGTCAGAACCTGTGTCAGAGGAGGGAGGAACTACTGAGCATGAAGGATGCTTCCTCCCTGTGCTCGTTGAAAGTTGCAGAAAAATACAACTAGTGTCATGCTGAGCAGATGGCATCTTAGCATGTGCCTTCATAAATCAAACAGATGGGGAGCATGGAAGAACTGTAAGGTCACAGGCAGAAGGTGACAATGTGGGAAAAGAAGAAGAAAGAGAGGGAGGCAGAGCGAGGAAACAAAGTACTGTGGAAGGAAAAATCTTGTGGGGAAAAAGACAATTTTTCCTTTGGAACAGAATGCAAACAAAACATTTCAGTTTTCTCTGCTAATCCTCTTCCCCAATATCAACCAAGACAGTGACCAAGAGTGGAGAGACCACATCCAGAATGAATACCCATACCTGACCTTCACAGGAACCACCCGTGGCAGTGGGGGTGATTTTCTGAGAATTGTGGAGAGAGAACAAGGCAGAGGGAGGTTCCCATTCTGCGTCCCAGACAGTCTCTTTGTCCAAGAATTGTCAGGGCCTTTAAAGCACTCACAAGCTTACTATGCATGGGCTTCTCCCAGGAGGCCATGCACTTGGGTGTGAACATACCTTCCTGGGATCCCAGAGTCATGGAGACCAGGCCCTGTGTCAGGGATGCAGGCAGCTCCCTCTGCCCATTCCTCTAGAGAGACAGAGGGGAGAGCTCTGGGCTTGTTAGTATAAACCTCCTACAGCCTTTTTACCATGTATCTATGCCTGGGACCATCGAATTCATGTGCTCCTAAGGAAGGAACCAATTTAAAATCTGCACACATGATCTTTCACTGTAGTACTATCAGTTCAGTTTCAATTGAGACACCCTAAGAGACATAGTACAGTAACTTGGGGATTTAAATGTACTTTGTGGATGACCATGGGCCACCAAACTTCCCTCAGACATGTAATTCTGCCCTTGTACTTACGACAGCCTCCAGTGAGCACAACTGCCCTTTCTGTTATAACCGTGCCTTAGATTCCTGTATAGGAATTCCCCATGAGCAACCCATGCCCAGCTTCTGCGGTGGCCTTTTGAGTGTGGGTGGCTCCCTCAGGAACTCCATAAAATCCTGGCTACCCTTGGGAGCTACTCAGAAAGGACACTGAGCAAGAGCTTTTCCAGTTTGTAGGTAAACTGTGTTTATTTTCACAGCGCGATCCTATAGTATTCTTCTTATGTCCTAGTAGGAAACATATAGTACTCTCCCCACTACTCATGCTTTTGATTCAAACTATACCTTGCCAGACACACTGGGTGATGCATTCTGCACGTTGCCTATTTCTAGAACCCTCTTGTTGAAACCCCACATTTGTCATGGAGTTGATGCTTAGACTCACTTTCTCCCTCATCCTTGCCTGGTATCCACATACTGTTTTGTATGAGCCTTGTGGTACTCATGGACCCATGGATCATCATCACAGGGACTGAAGAACCTGTTCACCAGTTTCTTAAATACCTGCAGGTATCTGAGTGAGATGGACCCCAGGTCAATGCAGACAATAATTCCTTTTTATTTGTAGTTACCAGACTTTTTTTTTTAAATAAAAATACTGTTGCCATAAGGAAAGTGAGTCTTGTTGCAATAGAGAAAATAAGGCAACTTACAGTAAGATGGATCTGTAATCACCTAATGCTCAGGCAGAAAGAAACATTTTTACAGGGAGGAGTAAAGATGGCCAGAAAGAACTTACCATGGGAATGCATCACGAGGAGGCTGCCTTGTTGGAACAGGACAAGTTCGAGTTTGGGAGAACTTGCAAAGGAAGAAGTATTCTACAATCATTTATTTGTTTTGTTTTGTTTTTTTTGTACTGGGGATCGAACTCAAAGCCTCATGCCTGCTAAGCAGGTGCTTTCTCCACTGAACTAAATCCTCGGCTACAATCAATTTTTGTACTCATTTTCTTATTTTGTTTTTCTTAGTTGTTTTATTTCACTGTTGGTTGTTTTTATAGATGTATTCTCTCGGTTAAACAAGTTGTTTTTACTACTAGAATACTGAAAACTTTGTTACAAATATTTGTTGAATCTTGCAATTGTGGTTTCTGAATCAGAGGAAATAGCATGCCCTTGCATTTTATTCTTACCTTTTTAACTGAGAGACAGATTATCAAGTCTCAGAAGTCTTAGTAAAATCCAATCACTCAGCACAGGAACAACTGAAAGATTAAACTGCCAGTGTCTCAAATCTGATAAATTTCTGCATACATTCAGGATGGGGGAGGGGGACAATCCGAGGGCTGCAAAAGGAGAAGCACCACGCACAGCCTTGGGTGTAACTCCGCGTATCCACCAACTATACTGCTCAAGGACAACAGTCAAGAAAGGATACAAAGGGCCGGGAGTTTGGCTCAGTGCCTTAAGCGCCTGCCCTGGCAGGTGCGAGGTTGTGAGTTCAATCCCCGGTGCCACAAAAAAAAAAAAAAAAAAGATACAAACAAACATAAATCTCTGGTTTTTCAGAAAAAACTCTTGCATTGTTCAGAAGAATGCTGAGGTAAAAATGATGAATTCTTTCCAGAGTGAATTTTCTCCCAAGCAAGGAACTAGTCTTCAGGCAAAACACCACTGCAGATGTGTTCTCAGAGAAAAGGCTGTTCCCACTCTGATCTTGGCTGGCACTGGTGCCACACTGAAAGGAAATCAGGCCACACTGGGGGACACTCTTGTGCCAGACTCACCACAGACAGTCAGGTTAGATGAAAAACTGGGAATGAAAGGCAAGAGCATGAAGCTTGTCCCCGCCCCTCCCCTGCAGCGCTGCAGGAAAAGACAGCGGAACGAGTTTCACATGCCAGCTCTCAGTAACGAGGATATGCAAGGACAAGAGGGAAAACAAAAACCAGGACAGAAGGGGGATCTAATAAATACAGATAAATTCCTGTACAGATTGACGTCAATGTTCACGCTAAGGATGTGCTTGTCTCATCATTGATAATCTAGGGTTCCATATTTAGTGATAAATAAACAATGTACAGGCAGATCAAAAGCAAACAGACACAATCTCCAGAGACAATGTAAGCATCTACAGCAGACTCAGTTATAATGCAGATATCAGAACTGTTAGGAAGGTAACTTAAAAGAACTAAAGTTAATAAATTGATGCATGCTACTGTACACAACTGCACGGCCCAGCCTATGATTTTATCCCTGATTGAGGGGCAAACCAGGATGAAAGGCAAAGAAACACAGAATTAATTTGGAAAGAAGGGCAGTGGGCTCTTGCCTCCAGTAAACAAAGAGGCTCAAACATTTTGCTCAGCTCACTTTTACTTACTTAGACATGGGAGTAAGCAATTACGGTAGCAGAAGGCTCAGCTGCTTCCTATTACCTATAGTGCATGGCCAGGTAAACAGTGGCTCTCAGCTGTGTTGACTCTTCCCTGGAATTTGCAATTTGCCAGCAGGTCTGCATGTTGCCAAAGGACCGCAGCTTGCAGGTTTTCTCCTTTGCGCTCACAGCGAAGGTCAGTCAGGCCTCCATCCTCAGTGTCTGCTCTCCTACACACAAGAAACAACAGAGGAACAATTTTATGAAAAAAAAATTGAAAATCTCAGAATTCAAACAAATAAAGAGAAATCTCTGACCATCCAAATATCATTTAAGGGGAAGAATTGGGAAAATAAACAGCTTAGTGGATCAGGCAGCAGCAGGGAGGGGTCAGTGTGTGGAGCACAGGGAATGTTAGGGCAGAGAATTGTCTCCAGTATCCTGTAACGGTGAATATAAGACACCAAGGATGTAATGGAATTAAGCGACATAATGCCAATTTTTGTCAAAGAGGTACATTCTCATGGGTGTATAATACCAATGTTTATTCTTTAGAATGTTTTTATTGATCAAATATAAATTTTAATTTTAAAAATTGTAACAATGGGCACTTAGCTGTAAAAGTATAAAAAATAAAGTGTTGAATTTGTAGTATTTATTGAGTGTTTATAGAAGAACATCAAAATTTTCAACATCAACTGTATTTTGGTAGACAAAGTCATAAAGGTAACAACAGCAATAAATTTCTGTATGAACAACAATGAAAATACCAGTTTAGAACTCTACAAAAATTAATCTTTTCTTCAATTATCACACTTAAGACAATCTCCATACACGACAACTGATTCCATACGTGCATATTGTCTATACTGACAACACATTGTGTTTTGTTTCGTGACATTTTTGTAGGACATACTTGACCTCTCACTGGTTTTACTGTTTTGTCAGGAGGTTCTTATTATGTTACACAATGTGTAGTTAGCAGGATCATAAAGTGTCAGTGAAACAAATTCTTAATATATTTTGCACATTATGAATAAACATCAACATTTTGACATCAGCTCTGTACTTGATTATAAAATCTGAAAGATAACATCAGAAATAAATTCCTATAGAAACTACAATGAAAATGTCAACAGAACTCTACATCAAAAATAATCCTTACTTTAGTTGCCACAACCAAGGCGGTCTTCACACATGACAACCGCATACTCCATGCACACATCTTGCTTACACTGACAACGTATATATGTAGTTTTCCTCTCCTATGTGGCAGGATATTCTTGTCCTTTTGCTTTTCCTGTTTTCTCAAGAAATTTCTACAATATCATACAATGTTCACTTACCAGAAAAATAAGATGTCAGTACAATATAACATCAAATATGTAATGAGGGCTTAGAATAGACATCAACATTTTCACATTACCTGTTTACTTGCTTACAAAACCTGAAAGGTAACATCAGAAATAAAAAGCTATGTGAGCTACAATGAAAATCCAAACAAAAGTCTACCACAGAAACAACTCTGCCTCACCTGTCATATCCAAGGTAGACTTCACACATGACAAATGCGTGTTCCACACATAAGCATTGCTTAATCTGATAGCACTTATGTTTTGTTTCCCTGTCCTTTCCTGCAGGGCATGTTGATACATCGTGGTTCTGACTGTTGTCATAGTAGGTCTTCCTGACGCTGCACCTGCCTGTTCACCTGGCTGCTCAGCAGTATGCTCTACAAACGCTTTCTGTTTTTTACTGGTAGAAATATTCTGCTTTTCCTCTGGTGCAAGTGATCTCTCCTGAGTTCTTGGCCTAGCTTTCTAAGATAATTTCTCTGTGATATTTTGCATTTGTTATTTTCTTTGTCAATTATCAAGGTATTTATGGTTTCTGTTTGTCGAGGTTTTCCTCTCAGTGTTCCCAACATGGAAAAATGGTGAAATCAGCAGTACCAGCTTTAATTTATTTGATATGTATGAGGCCAATGTATCTTTCTGAAATCCAAAGATTGAACTATGCAATTATTTGTTTTGAAATTGTAACATTTCATTCAGAATTTCTGCTTTGTTCTACATTGGTCAACTTGTGCTCTGTTAGCAAGTGTAACATCAATCAGAAACTGGCAAACCAACTGTCAAAAGTCACATTCTGATTAGTTTAGAAGATGGGAGCAATAAGTCTGTTCACAACATCATTTGTTTTATTATTTGAATAAGAGCCTTGTTGCTGAGTTTCAGGATAAATTTCTACACTGAAAGTGCAATAACTCTTCACACCTACAATACATTTTTTGTGGTGTATTTTGAAAGTGTTTGGGGAATATACTGCTGGAAGTTACAGCAACCATGCACTGCTGCAAGACGTTCATCAATAGTCATGTATTCAGATGGTGTGTAAATTGTTTGACAATTAATGAAAAATAACAGCCACATTATCAGTTCTTTTTCTTTCTTGGCAGGTGGTTTTGTGATCAAATCTCAGGAAATTAAAAAAAAAAACTTCAGTGACACCCTTATCCTACAAACCTCAAGCCCATGAGCTTACCATGAGAAAGTCTTGCTAAGTACAACAGACCTAGAAATTCTTTCAGTTCAAGTAATGAGGCATCATAATAAATACATTTTTGCCTGTGGCTATCGGTGCAAACAGTATTCCACCTGTGTTTCACCACTTGCGTTGTTCACAAAATCTTGCAGCATTTCTTCTGTTGCAAACAATTTCCAACACTGAATGGCTGTGCTGCCATTCCAGGCAATAGGTATCACCCCTGCCAAGACACTCAGTACACTTTCGGACCTAGTTCTAACATTGAATCTTTCCTTTTGGTTCAGTAACAATTTGTATCCTTTCTACTAGTGAAACATGCACTCAGATTGCTGCTTTTTTGGATACATGAATCAAAGAAGTTTGCATTTCCTGTGTGGTGTCAATTGATTCTTGCTCCATTTCACTGGAACAGGAACTTTGGTTCACATGGCCAGCATCAACATCATTATCAGCTTCATTATCCATGTACGAATAAATTGATGATTCCGTTTCAACTTCCTCCAAAACTTGAAAATCTAGTTTTTATGTACCATTGTACTGCACTGGGCTCCTCTTACTAGAAAAATCAAAACAAAACGTTTTCAAACAAATCCTGAATGCACAGAAATTTGTTCATGAGCATTTAATGCATAACAACTTTCTGTAGCTGTTTTGGTTCTCCTGTATCCTCTGGGCCATTTCTCTGCCAACTGTGTGAATGCAGAGATAGGTTTTTACTCTCCCCAAGAGTCACACTCACATGTTACTTATGGTACAATATATGTTGACAGAACAGAAGCATGGCCTGGGTGTATTTTACCTGTGTGATGCCCAGGAAAACATACTCAAAACCCGTTAGAGCCCTGTGTGGGTAAAACCCAGTGTGACACTGTTACACACATGTGCATACCTTACTGTTCCTCATACCAAGTGGATAAACAGAAACACTGCTTCTTGTACCCCCCGGGCACAGCTCTGAAGGTGCACAGCTGGCTACTATTATGGTAAAATATAAATTTACAGTAGAAAATTATGAGGTAATGTAACCCAATGTCAGGTCTTTGTTGTTAAAGGTTTCTTGGTGTATAACACTTCCAGAAACAAAAAGGAAATCAGAATGGGTATTTAGAAGCAAATATATGAATATAAAGCATTTATTCACTTTCTAACTGGAGAGACAAGAAGCCTGACACCCATAACTTAACGGAGGAGAGGTTCATTTGGATCACATTTTCAGTGGGCTGGCTCTGAGTCAGAAAGGGCATGGTGTGAGCTCCAGCAGGGAGGAAAACTGCTCATGTTAAGGTGACGTAAAGCATAGAGCTCAGGGAGAGCTGAGGAGAAAGAAATATTTCTAGGGTGCAGCTCCAGTTGCAATTCCAGTAACACATTTCTCCTGACCAGACCTTAACTTCTTTCGGAAAATCAGTGCTGACTAGCACCGCACAGTCCAAACACTTTCCAGAAGTTTCAATTCTGAGCACAGTGGGCTTTTGAGATACATTCGAGATCTGAACCTTAACATTCGGTTCTGGCAGCAGAATTTATGCAGTGAGTTCTTTCGATGATCGCTGACATGGATCAGACCCTCCTTTGGCTCTCTTGTGTCCTTGACTTTTCCATCTTTCTACCCTGGAAACCTGGAATCCCAGCAATTCCAGAATGCTACCCTCCAGCACATCCCTAACATATGCATAACAGAGGTTTCAAAGCACTACAATTGCACCACTCCTAAAATAAGCCTACATAGAATGTTAAAGACATGGTTATAGTGCTTTTCACTCTTTAGATGAGGGTATGTACCTACGAACCATGCCAGAAAGTATACAGAAAGGTGCGTTATGATTTTCATCTAATATGTTGTATTTTTCATACACATCACTTGTATATTAATTATAATAAACCAACAATCAATAATGTAACTTTAGTATTAAGAAGATTTATGGCTTATAAAGACAACAGAAGAGAATAGTCCAAACACATGCATGCAAATATGTTTTGACCTTTACAGATAGTTTGTTAGGCTTCTGGAGACAAACAATCAAAGACAAACTATTAGAATGAAAATCAAATCTATTCTAAAGTCTGAGAAACTGAACTTTGGCTGTCAGAGGGTTGCAGAAGCAGTAGACCCACTGAAGGAGCAAGCACATTTGCTCCTCCTCTGAATTCTGTTCTGTGTGGGCCCCAGGGCCTGAGGCTGCGGCCCACACTGGGTGGGGTGGTTTCTCCACTCAGTCTCAGGCTCACGTGGTGATCTCTGGAAGCAGCTTCACGCTCTCACCGATGCCCAGCTCAGCTAAGCACAAACAAGGCGATGTATAAATAAACCACATCAATGGACTTCCGATCATTCCTCATATTCTTTGACCCTTTAGTATGAGAAAAATGTTGAGGTTTAATACTTAGTATAATTCTATTCTAGCTCAAGTTCTTACCTTGATGTTTCTTTTAGCTCAGGTCTGCCACCCACAAGTTGCCATAATCTTCTGTTATATAATAACATTTTACTTAATTTTTTGTTTTCTGTTTTATAAGTTTCATTTTCAGTGTCCGATATGCTATTTTCTTCTCCAGATGACCAACAGTGTTTTATCAACTGCTTGTCTTTATTTAAAATCCTTTTCCCCAAATTTTACATATTTGTATTTTCTGGCTTCTTTTAAGATTTTTATTTATTTTTTTCTTTTAATAGTCTCAACAATACTTATTTTTGTCTATTTATTTGCATATATGTTTTCTACTGGATGTTATTTTGTACTTTAAGCCTACAAATTTTTGTACTTTAAATTTGAGAAAGTTTCTGCTATCATATCTACAAATACTTTTCTGCTATCAATTCTATTCTAGCTCACCGTCCTACAAAATCTCTGTTGCTATACCTTCAATTTAACTTATTGCTTCAGTAATATATTCATGTTAGGAATTTAAGTTTTTAAATTGATAATTTTATTTGCTGAGAAATTCTGTTTTTAGGATGCAATTCTACATGTGTTGAAAATGTATTTCATTTGCTTAATTCTGATTGAAATTAAATATCCTTGTCTGTTATTGCACTGTCTGATTCATCTTCACACATCCTAAGTTTGGGTCTCCATACGGGGGTAAGCGTGATTGTTCCCGAGCATCATGAATGTTCCATAGTAGAGATTCTCTATTTCATTCCTTCTTTGCAATTGAATAATATTTAGGTTTTTGAGAAGCTGATTTCTTTACTGGACCTCAACTGTGGTGGTTGCTTCCTGGGCGATGGCCTCAGTTTGTACAGGTCTTACTTTGTCTGTGATCCTTTATTCTTTTTTCATGACTTAATTTATTGAATGAAGGGGTTGTTGTAGTTCAAGTGAAAATGGACCTCAAATGGTTACTTATACAACTGTGAGGTTTATAAACTTGTGTGAAGGGACAGAAGAGACACTCTCCTCATAGCGAGGAAATCCTCACTAAAGCTTCAATGAGCCCCAAGTGCAAGGGATTTTAAGCACGTGAGACTTAGTGGTAGTTGGAGATATCATTAGGCAACGTTTGACTGTCTCTCTTTTTCTTTGACTCTATAGACCTCTTCACAGAGTTCAGGATTACTAGGTTTCTCTTTTCTGGTTCCCTGATACAGAAATATGTTGCATCTATTCATGCCAGATGTGGTCAGTGCAGTAACTAGCAGTGTTGCCATGCAAATACCATACATTCCAACAATAAAATCTGATAAAAATTCTCCACTGAAACTCTTTTAGTGAGTTTCTCCAGGTGAGCTGGAATTCCTCCCAGTATATCAGGTACTACTTATTGTCCAGTAATTTCATGGAATCAATTTATGTTTTATTTTCAGGTTTAACAATTCTTTTCCCTCACAAGTGAAATGCAGTCTTGAAAGAGCACAATTATACAAATAGTTAAGGCACAGTTAGAGAATGGCAAAATTATAGACCTGTTATAGCAAGTTAAAAATCAAGAGGTGGCCACTGCCTGTGCTCATGCTGCCTGTCACATAAGCACCCTGCTAAACTCAGTCAGCCTTGACTGTCTGGGTTCAGCTGCTTTTCTTCTTCCTGAGTCAATTTGACTATTCCCAACTTGTATTTCTCTTGCTTAAAAACATAGATATTGTTTACCCCAAGGACATTTTTTTGGGACAAAGGGACCCATTCCAGGACATCTTTAACTTTGCTTGATCCACTTGAACTCCCTCCTCTTGTCACCAGGATTTTCTTACTTTATGATAAACAATTCCTTTTAAGGAAATCTACTTAGATTTAGCTTGCCTGATGATATATTACTTAATTCGTTTCATGTAACCAATCATGTGATAACCTGCCATCTGCCTTGTACTTCCTGCTTGCAAACTGTATTTAAACTGATCCCAAGCTGACACTTTGCTGGTGATTTGGGTACCACTGATTGTCCCCCAACCTGCTTGCATTAAGAATGATAAAGTTGCCTCCTTGAATTCTAGGTGTAAAGAGTCTTCCATCTGGACAGTTTCTTCCTAGTCCATCAAATGCGGAAACGAGAGTCAACAAGTATAAATGAACTCAACAACTTGTTCCTTGTGTGCTAATTAAAATGCTTCAAAAATGCAGATCAAACACAGCCTGTATCTGTGTCTTTACAGTGGTTTTATTCAGCACCATCAAAACTAACAGCAACTCTAACCCCTCAGTTGGTGAAGGATAAAATATAACTCAACAATGCATGAAAATTGGATGTTATGAAATATTAATCCAGATAATAACATCAGTGTTTCTAAGCAAAAAAGCCCCACTGAGTGATTACATAATGCTTGACCATGATAAAATGTCTTTTGGAAAAGGATAAATTACACAGATAAAAAACACACCAGGGCCTGTGGTGTTTAATTAATATAGGGTTGAGTACATGAAGCACAAGTGGTGTATTTCTAAAGATTTTGTTTCATAGTAGCTGTATAGTCACAAAAAGTTCACAAAAGTTTAAAAAGTTTGTATATACTACACAATCTGTTTTCTTTAATAATAACATCTTAAAATGGTATAGTATATATGTCACAATCTATATACTACTACTGATGCATTTATAAATTAAAAACCATACTTTATTTAGATTTTCTTTTATTGACCTAAGGTAATCATTATGTTCATTATTATTCCTAACGTTGCAGTACATTTAGATTATGTTTGTCAGGATATCCTCATTTTTGTTGACTTTGAGAGCTGAACAGTTTAGGTCAAATATTTTTTATGATTTCCTTCTGCTTGAATTTGTTTGATTCTTTCTCATGAATGCTAGTGTTCTTGAAAAGATGATTATAAGACAAAGCACCAGATTCTTCCCTCCTTGACAAGTTGTGGATGAAAAATGAATTTATCTCTGCAGATGACTGCAGGGAACACATGTCAAATATCATACTTGTAATGTTACAACCTGCACCACACACACCATCCATAAGATACTCTATAGAAAGACCATTGGGTATGCCTGCATGTGAATGTCTGGGAGATAGTTTAAATAGCAAGACAGAATCAGAGATTTAGTGCTCTGCATGGAAAATCTCTATTCTTTTTTCATTTAATCATTGATTCATGTATATAAATACAGACTTTCTGTATTATATTACACATTGGCATAAAATCCCATCCTCCGTAGTTAATATTTTTCTCAGTTTTAGATCTGCACACTGGGAAATCCTTCAGTTGAATCTTTTGAAATAAGACCTATCATTATGGGGTTTGCTTTTGGAGATTTTGTTTGATCATAACCTTACTTGGTGACTAAATGTTCAACAGGTGCCTCTGAGCTCCTCGCATCCTTCTGTCCTCATTTGATTTCTCAGACAGAAAATTTAAATGGTTATCAAGGGAGTTCAAGAATGTTATGGAAACAGAGAAACAAGACAAGAATTAATCAGAAATCAGACACTTAACACAGAAGTTGAAATAAGAAAAGTAAACCGAAACGGAAAATTTTCACCAATACATGAAATGAAGGCTGCATTGATGACATTCAAATGCATAATTATTCAAAAAACAGAAAAATCTGGTAGTTCAAAGGCAGACAAATTGAGAGTTTACAAAATGATGGTGTCTAAAGAAAGGCATGGTTTTCAAAAGTAGAGCAACTGAGCTGGGTGTGTTAAACAGCAGTACCGTATGTGTAAATAATCATCAGGGATTCTATGGTGAACCTTGAGAGGAGCCAAACCACTTGGAGTGCACCAGCTTTCCCCCTATATGAGAAATCCAAAGCTTAAATAAAGAACAAAATAAAAGATAGTTAATAAGAAACAGGGAGACATGGTAGATCTTTTGGAAGTTGGGAGGAAACCAAATGATGGAGGGAAGTAGCGCAAGGGAGAAAGGAGGTGAAAGGAAAATAAAAAGCACTGAGTTGTGTCCACATATCACAACATGCCAGCCTTAAGCGAATCATTCCTGAAAACATATACTAATAAAACTACACATATTAATATTTACTAACTTTCTTGTAGAGATAAAAATATAATAGCAACAACAACAAGGCCTCTGGAGCTGTATAACAATGGTTGACCTCACGGTTGGAAACCAGCTCTTCTACCCATCTTCTGTAACACAGAAACTAGGAAGACTTTCAACAGTGATCTGTGAACTCTGTTTTCATTTGTTACTCTTGCTGAACCAATGATACGACAATACTAGCATCTCTGCCCTGGGTGAAAAGTGCACTGTCTGCTTCTCAATGATTAGCAGAATGTCATGTCAGAAATTTCTACCAATGAATTAACAGAACTCGCAAGCTGGGGGCTACATGCTCTGTTGTTGTTGTTTGTTTTTAAGAAATACTATGTAAACAGGCTAGTGATTCTTTCCAAACTTGATGCTCAGTAATTTTAAGCATAATTTTTATAACATTCCAAGCACTCTGCCCATTATTTGGATATATTTTAAAATACAAATGTATCAATATTGTGAGTTTTTTTTTTTTTGGTACTGGGAATCGAACTCACAACCTCATGCTTGCCAGGCAGGCACTTACTCCACTGAGCTAAATCCCCAGTTCATGATTCTTTTAATGTTATATTATATTATAGCAAATGACATTTGCTCACTGAATAGCAGATCACTTAACAGCAGGGAAATTAGGGTCACTTTGGAAAATTTCTGTGCATCTCAGAATGTTCCCTTTCCCCAAACGATAGCAGTAGTGTGAGAAGAGTCAGCCTGCTGTCTGGGAGGAATTTCAAGGAAATGAAGTAAATGCTATTTTCTGCAGAATAGTATTAGTATCAAACCTACATTGGGCAATCCAAGTTTTATTTTTACTCCAAATTTTTACACTAGTTGAAAGACACCTGTCTTGCGTTGAAGTAATACTGCAGGACTACATTCTCTGTGATACTTTAAATCTATTTTTGAAAAATGAAGAGAAACAAAGAAAATTTACAGTACCTGTGAGCAAATATCAAATGAGAATAGTAGAGATCATTGGAATTCAATGTAATATGGAACAAGGCAAAAAGATACATAAATTATTCAAAAAACAACAACAGAAAATATTTGAAACTTAGATAAAGTTAAATAACTGTGGTACAACAAAGTCAAGGCCAACAATCCTTCAACTCAAAAATGTCATCTCAAGACTTGTTACAAGTGTATTCTTTTTTGTGTGTTTGTCTTTTTATGATAGGGTCTCATTGTGCAGTTCAGGCTGGCCTTGAGCTCACTTTGTAGTCCAGGCTGGTCTTGAATTTGCAGTGATCCTCCAGCCTCAGCCTCCCGAGTACTGGGATTACAGTTGTCTTTCAACAGGCCCCGCCAGAAGTACATTCTTAAGGGCCAAATAATGGCATCTGAAAAGAGTAAGAGAGGAAAAACATAATAATTTTCAACACAAAGAAAGAAAATAAACACAAATACTCTACCCTTCCACTTCATTATTCCGCATTTGTGGTATTTTGTGTCCAGGAAATTCTTTGTGGCCTATCCCTTGACCAGTTGCTATGAGGTGCTGCTGTAAATGCAGGAATGCATGCATCACTGTGATACGAGGACTTAAGCTCTTTCAGGAAGACACATAGAAGGGGAATGGCAGAGTCACAGGGAATTTCGAGATTTAATTTTTTGAGAAATCCCCATACTGATTCTGATGGTAGTTGCACTGCTTTACACTCCTACCCACAATGTAAGTGTTCATTTAACCCCCACAGACTGGCTTGCATTTGTCATTCCTGGATTTCTTGAGATGGACATTCTTTTTGGTGTGAGATGGCATCCCAGTGTTGGTGTAAATTGCATTTCTCAAATGACCAGGTTTGTTGAAAAGATTTTCATGTATTTAACAGTCATTCGAACTTCATTATCTGAGACACATTTCAGATGGTCATTTATTTTTGATTCTGCCTTGAATTTCAAAGTGTTTATTTATTTATTTATGTATTTACTTTTTTAGTTCTTTGTATACTCTAGGTATCATTCCTTTGTCTGGGGAGTTGCTTGAGAAAATTTTTTCCCATTCTGTCGGTTGATTCTTCATTATGTTAGTGCTTACTTTGCTGTGCAGAAGATTTTAAAAATTTTGATATGATAGTAGATATGTTATCTTCAGGATTTGAAACACTTCACTCCAATTTGTCTCACCCTTTAAAGTTTGTGTGTGAAATTCGACTGTGACTATTATGGGTTTGTACTCATATGTCATTCAGTGTATTTCTCTAAGAAATTTGCAGTGTTTTATCATTTTGATGAACATCTGGTACTCTGAGTACAATGTGGTGCTTGGCTTTTTTTTATGTTTACTTTTTGTTTATATTTAGGATGTTTTCTGCCACTGTTTCTGTCAATGACTTTTTTTACGCCAGTTGTGTTGCCTTCTTATTCCAATTCATATTACTTAGTTTTCTTTGCATCATCTATCAGATATTGGATACATTTTTTATGTTCTCCTGTTGCTTTAAAAGTTTACTAGTAATTGGTCTTTCAATGCATCACTGTCTTCTAGTATGGAAAATCTTTCTTCATATTGGTCACTTCTACTACCCTTAAATTCAATATAATTTTTAATCTTCTAGATTTCTGAGTGTAACCATTTCATAGACTTAATTCTTTGCCAAACTGGTCATTCATACCTTGTATCATTTCATTTAGCTCATGTAGTATTTTTATTAGTGACTTCTGAAAGCTCCTTAACTATTTTTGTTATTCACCCATTATTAGTTCTGTTACTTTTTGTTATAACCCTGAGTGTCCACCGGGTCTGATTATCAACCTTTTCTGTTATCTTTTGGTGTAATTTGGTAGTGTGGTTTACTCTGCTGTTTCTCTCTGTTCACTCAGAGAGAATTGGGAATTGGGGCTCCCAGGGAATTGGGCATTTTGGGAAACATTTTGGTGACTTGTCTTTATATGCTTTCTAATGAATTTTTCTGTTTTCATTTTGTGCTGTGGTTTCTGGAATATTTTTTATTTTCATGAAAATGATTGGTATAATTTAGACCTATATATGCATATATATATATAATGATCACATTCATCATAGAGAACGTGGACTTGTACATATGTCTTTGTGCTTCCTTTGTTTCTCTCATTCCCCTCTCTTCTATTCACCCTCTCTTTTCCTCCTTAATTACAAAGTCTTGTTTCCATTTCATACTTTTTTCTCATTTTTCCTCCCCCACTCTGTGCATATTTTCTTTTGAACAATCTTTTCCTATTGCAAAATATCTATTATATATTTAGATTTTTATTTACACTTGTGAATGTTTATACCATAAAGACTTTGTTGATAGAATAGAGATCACTTTAATTGTTCTTCAGTGATTATTTTTGGCAGAACAATCTATCATCTTGTACCTCAGCCACAGTGTCTGACTACCATGGTTAATTTGGGATGGTACAGTACCATATAATTAGGCTAAGAACTGTGGTTTCTGGGAAGTACAAAAATATTTTTAATGCTGCAAATGTAATGTTAGTGTTGGCTTATAGGGAGATAGCAAAATTATGTTAAACTGCTAACAAAAAACAAACCAGCTACAATATTATTATCCAAAATAAATTTAATATTAATGTAATGAAAGAATCAAATAAGTATTACCCTTAATTGTAGATAAGAGATCCATAATTATGGTGTAAGATTTATGATTTAGGTATTGAGTTAAGTCTAATATGCACTAAATAATGGCAACCAACACTATATTTATAGATAAGAATTCAAAATAATTTTACAGGCTGATCCACCTATCAATATATAAGCAACACTTTATAGGTTATACAATTATAGATATAGGGCTTGGAAATAGGGCCATACAAGAACAAAACTTGGAAATCTTGAAGTACATGATATTAAAAGTAGTCAAGAAAAGTTGTACAAACATCCTATTGGGGTGTAGAGGGATGTTTACAGGGATTTGGGAAAGATCAGAGAAAATATTTATGAGAAATAAAAGATTAAGTAAAAAGAGGAAGAAAAAGCAAGAAATTATACAGAGAGGAAATATTAGAGCAAAAACTATCAAATAGTGAAAATGAAAAGAGAACAAAGGAATAAATGAAAAAGAAAAGAATTAAAGAAAATCATTGGAGGAAAGGAGGAAGGGCATAGAAAGATTCCCCAAGCCTCAATTAACTTATTAAGATGAAAGTATGAAAGGAAGAAAGAAAAGAAAAGAAACAAAACTAAACTAAACTAAAAATTAAACTAAACAAAAAGAAATTTTAAAATATCGTACACTCAATGCCAACAGCAGGTAAAGCAACATAAACCAACAGATAACAAGCCAAAATAAAAACAGGCAAACTAAAATCCCAAAATATAAAAACAATTAAAACAAACAAGCCAACAAAAAGAATGAAGAAGTTTCTGTGTGATTTTGACTGTGTGCTTTTCTTCTGGGATCTGCAATCCTGAGGGAATGTCAAGTTGAAGATCTGTCTCCACCCCCACCGGATACTAGAGAAAGCAGCCAGACACCAGATCCACACTATAGATGCACCTGTGAGCAGCCCATTACATTAGGGTGAGAACACTGGGGATGCAATTTTCAAACCCAATACAATTCCAGCTGAGCCTGCCCTCTGGTCGTGGTTGGGAGGTCTGTGACCTTTACTGTAAAACCCTCAAAATCTCTCTTTCCTGCCTGGGCACAGCCCTCTCACCATGGTGTCTACCAGCTGTTTCCCACTGAGTCACTGTGGGAAAGTAACACAGGGAGTCTATATCTTATATGCTGTTTCAACTGCTTCAATTGTAAAAACAAAAAGGGGTAGACGTCAGGGACCACAAATTCACAGTGTCTGGTTTTGCATATTTTCCTGTGGGATAAAAGAAAGGATTAGTATTATTGGTACCACCCATCTGAGATTTCCCATTGACTCGTCTTAGGGTAAGATCATCTATGCCTTCATGAGTCATCTCAGGATTATACTCAAGGTCAACATACTTCCCTGAAATTAATATAATCTGCTACTTAGAAAGTCTTTGAACCACTCCCAAGATCCCACTGTTTCCTATGTTTTCCACTGTAATCCCTTCATTGACTGAAAAAATAAATGCGGGCTGCCCAGAGACAGGTCTTGTCTTAGCCCTCAGAGTCTCTAACTCTGTAGGAGGGTTTTGATTCTCCTGCAGCCCTAAAATCATACCAGTTTTCTCATTTATTTGAACCTTTGCCATACACTCATTTGGGAGACTGGGGGTCTAGGCCAGGCCCCTGATAAGAGCCCTGAATTGAAGGTGTCCCATGTTTTCTGCTAACCCCGGGTTCAAACACTCAGCCCCTCCCCACAGTGGTGTGTGAACAAGCACTCTCTTCAGGAGACACGCTGGGCACTTGGGCTGGAGACATTCACCAGATGCTGCCCTTTGCAAAATTTACAGAAGAACAAAATGCTTTTCCCTCCCTGCAGCTCCAGCACCTGCCAGTCTACTCCCTCTTCCTGCTTGTCCCTGAAGTGCTCTGGGATTCCCAGCTTTCACTTTGTCTCTGTAGATTTTTTCTCTTTTTACTCATTCCTTGAGTCAGAAGCCTGGGAGAAAGGGAAGATTGTTCCTCCCTTCCATACCTTGTACTTCTCTCTTTAATTTCTCTGCAGGTTTTAAAGTCTTGTCAGTTCTTTCCTGCCTCTTTCAATGTTTGACTCAGCTGAAAATATTCCAGTATCTCCTCCAGGAATATGGAAGCAAAATGCTTCCACTAACGAGAACTAACAATAATTGTCAACAAAAGTCCTCCCTGATGACCAGATCTTAATCAAGTTCTTGAAGCAAGGTGAACCCTAAAGCTAGCTCACCCTTATATGGATAAACTCTTACTTATAAAACCCTTTTTAACCACTTCATCTCCCATGAAGGAAAAAGGAATCAATATTTGCATTCATCTTTCCAGTATAAAACCCAAGCTACCTACAACACCAAAAATAAAGACATGAGACTACAAGCCTTAAACACTGGTGAACTAGAGAATGACTTCAAGATTCTTTTCAGGAAAAAATAAATCCCACCATCAACCAACCTGTGAAACCAAATGAAAAACATTTGCTCCAAGTAAATCGATACTGTCTTGTGTGTCACATTCAATGACCTTGTTCCAAGATATACTATCACCTCTTTATTTTGTTTCTATTGAAAATTCATGTATGATTCAAAAATTATACCTAATTCAGATGATGAAAAGTTATTTTTATGTAAATCTTTAAGTTAATCACAACTTTGTCCTTCACCCAAAGTTATCTATGAATATGGCAGGTAGCCTATATAAATGTCCCAGAGCACTGAGTTCCCATCCTTCTAAATCTAGCACATTCACTGGCAATAGTGGCCATACAGTATTGCAGAGTATAGATCTGACCCTGAAACAGAGGGATTATATTTTCCTATCTAGTTCCTACATCAATCAGTCTGAAATAGTAAGAGATACAGCACAATATCTGGCTGGCTCTGCTTACAAGATCTGCAAGAATTTGCCTGGGTCATAGATCCTCGTGGATATCTGGGATTGGAGGTCCTGGTTGTGTCCTGGCCATGGCCTTTATTTTTTTTATTTATTTATTTTTTTTGCGGCACCAGGCATTGAACTCACAACTTCATGCCTGCCAGACCAGGCGCCTAAGGAACTGAGCCAAACTCCCAGCCCTGGTTTTTTGAGGCAGGGTCGCACTATGTAGCCCAGGCCGGGCTTGCACTCGCGTTGTAGCCCAAGCCGGCCTCGAACTCACAACGCTCCGCCTACCTCAGCCTCCCGAGTGCTGGGATTAAAGGCATGCGCCACCATGCCCGGCTCGCCATGGCCTTTATTAGTGCTTCCTTTATTAGCCTTACTATTTAGATTTTGTGTTCTTAAAATCTTGATCAAATTTGTTTCTTCTTGTTAGTACTTTAGTAAAGTACTAGTAATGGCCCAAATCCACAATCAAAACCTGCCTTCACATCCATAGATCAATAAGAAAACCTCAAATGAGGAACAGAGCTCCCTTGATCCTTTAGATCAGAGAAAGAAAGAGTTCCTTGGTCTCTAAATAAGTAGAGTCAACACTCAATTCAGCAGAACAGCCATAGAAAATGAACCATCTCCTTCAACACCCCTTAATGATATTCAGGGGCCAGATCTCTCAGTGCGGGACAGTACAAGTAGCACAACTGGGTCAGGAAAGTATTCCTGCTTTACCCACTTAGGCAACATCCCAGAGAAATCCTCCCTCCATGGTGGTAGGAGAAGCAAAAATAGTAACACAAGATACAGGAAATTCCTTAAGCTCATGTCCAAAGCATGTACAGTTTATATTTCATACCCTTAACTTCAATAACTTTTGACTACTCTAAGCTCCTTAAAAGTTTGTAAATGTGGATTGTCTCTCCTGCATGTAATTTAATCAGAAAGGACTCTGAGAGAGGCATGTGTGTATCTTGCTGCTGAGATGACTCAGCACACTATCAATTATTTCTGTAAATCTCATCCATGGCTTGTCAAGAAATTCTCAGAGGATTATCCAGAGACTCACTGAAAAACACCTGAACTGGGATGTACAACTTTTCTGTCAGAAAACGTGATTTACCTGAGTTCTTTTCTTTCCCTGCCATCACACCACCATTTTTCATTTTGCACCACATTCTTGATTTTTTGACACATTCAACCATTTTGTACTACTCCAAGTTTTGTTTAAATTGCAGTGAAGTCCTTTCTCAGATTTCACTTAGAAACTCCAGCAATACTATCAGGTTCTAAACTCTATTAATGTTCAGTGGCTAGAAAGAAAGTGTGAAAGAAAATGAGGTCTTGGAGGCTGGAAGTGAGTGACCATGAAAGCTGAGGATAAGGAATGGGTTTTTTATATGTTGAAATAGGACTGAATGAGAAAATACTAGAACTGATTGGATTTATTTCCGTGTAAATACACATAGGTGAAGCCAACATGCAGCAGTCCTGTTCTTTCTCCTCAGTGAGTGAAATGGGAGAGTGTGTGTCCCACCCAGGGTAAGCAGTCTCGAGGAGCAGCTACCAAACTTTTGTTTTTCTCCAAGTTTGATCACCACATAAAAGAAATGATGCATCTCTTTCTCATATTATTCTATAGGACAATGTAGCCTTGAATTCCATTTGGTGATAAATGTGTAATTCATAATTTTTCAGAGAAACAAGTAACACTCATTTGCCACTCTGTAATCAAAAGATTGAATTAGTGTTATTACAAACCCTAAGTGATTATTGACATGTTAATGTCATCCATTCAACCACAGATCTTCTGGCCTGTGACATGATAAACTTCACAGGGGAAACACAGTCATCACCATCGCCATGGTTTTGGTAAGCCTAGACCGTTTCCCAGCTGTGTCTCTTAGTTCATTGTAAAGGAAGGTTTGGTGTTTATGAATTGGAGAATTTATGACTGCATCTTATACTCCAAGTAACTACTTTAAAATCAATAATATGCAATGAATTAACTATTGTTAGTCTCCTACCATCTTTCTATAAAATTTTGTTTTATCTTTTTTCCATAAAAATGTAAACATAAATCAGCATTTTCCAGACATTACTATTGAACTATAGGCAAACCTGATATGTGTAACTCAGTAGGCTATAATCACGTAAATCCAACATCTATCTCATAGTGAGTACAAAATTGTACCACTTCATTCTGAGAGTAATTGCTCCATAATCTCTGTGTGGATAAGTTTACCCGAGTATTTGGAAAACAAAGAACAATTTTACAATATGCCTAAGAGTATGTCCTGAGTGTAAATTATTATAAATTAAGTAAAATATAAAGAAAATGCAGCATGCCCTATATATGTTGCTATTAAATAAATAAAATATTTTTGTTTTCAGTTAGACCTGACCATTGCAAATATTTATTTTAATTTTGTGCTAATTTAGTAAACTTAAGAGTAAAAATAAATTGTGGAATTGACATGCTAATATGAGTGACCACAATGTGCAATAAATGTTTATATTCTTAAAAATGATTACAGTTAATACCATGTTTGCTTCAGTCACCCACAAAGTGTTTCTATCACTGCAGAAATACTTTATTCCATTATTCTTTCCTTACTCTGAAGTATTTCTGCAAACTCTCTTTTGTAAGTAAAATTACAAACCTTAAAAATTATAATGCACGCTGCTGTCATCTCCCATTAATGGGAAAGTTAGGCTCATAAAACCTTGACAGTGTGTCCTCATCTGCCTGATGTGCCAGATCAAGCACTGGGGGAATGCTGGCTCTTCCACAAAATCAAAAGGACCATATGAGGTAATATTTTGAATGTGATCAGGACAATAGAACAGACACAATAGCACAACTGAAGATGGTCTTGAAAGAAGACCTAAAAACCTGCCTCAGGAAGTGACAAGTACAAGAGAAATATATGCTCAAACATGATGGAGGCTTTTGAACTGAACTATAACAATGTGTCTTCTAAAATAGTATTTTTTAAAAATGTGAATATTTGATCATATTCTTGATCTCAATCTTATTCTAAAAGTTATGCAAGAGTTTCAGCATTTTCCATTTTGGTTTTCCATGTTAGGAAATTATTAAGTTCATATTAATGACAAACACAACTATTATTTGATAGGAAACAAACAAAAAAGAAAAATGAATATTAGGGACCAGAACGTATAAGTATTATATCACATCTCAGGAATTTGAAACATTACAGACTAAATTCAGTTTAATCATGGACACTAAATATTTTTTAAGTAGAGGTCTACTGCTGAATACATGGAGGCAGTGATTTGCCTACTTTTTTGGAAAGCAGATTCTCCAAGTCACTCTTCCCAGGGCCTTGATCACCTCCTTGTTCCTCAGGCTGTATATTACAGGGTTGAGCATTGGGGTGAAGATGGTGTAGAAGACAGCAAGGATTTTGTCCTCTGCTGGAGATTGGAGAGATTTAGGGCGAAGATAAGTGTAAACAAAAGGTACAATGTATAAAGTCACCACTGTGAGGTGGGTGCTGCAGGTGGAATAGGCCTTCTTCCTGCCTTCCTGTGAGCTCATATGGTAGACAGCAAGGAAAATTCTTCCATAGGAAAGTGCAATGACCAGGAAAGGGAACAGGAGAAAAATAATTGTGCTGAGGAACACAGTATATTCCTGGAAGCTGGTGTCCCCACAGGCCAAAGTCAGCATTGCTGAGATATTGCAGAAGAAATGGTTGATTTTTCTAGACCTGAAGTAAGGAATATGCAGAGCATATACTGTGTGAGCACAGGAGTTGGCCATACCCAGTGCCCAAGATCCCAGGATCATCAGCACACACACTCTTCTGTTCATGCGGATGGAGTAGTGCAGAGGAAAGCAAATAGCCACGTAACGGTCATAGGCCATAGCCATGAGGATGAGTCCTTCTGAACCTGCTAAAGTCCCGAAGAAGAAAACCTGGAACCCACACCCGATGATGGAGATGGACTTGTTTCCAAATAGAAAACCAGATGCCATCTTGGGGACAGTGGTGCAGATGTACATGAGGTCCATGAGGGAGAGCTGACTGAGCAGGATGTACATGGGTGTGTGGAGGTGGGAGTCCAGGAGGATGAGCAGGACCATGGACAGGTTGCCAGCCAGGGCCATTAGGAAGACTGGGATGATGAGAATGAAGAGGACAAGGCCGACCCTTGATGGGGGGAACAGGCCCAGTAGGATGAAGTCGCTGGAGGTCTGAGTATAATTTTCCATTGTGAATATACGTGTTTTTTCCTAAAAACAGACAACAGTAAATATGTATAGATAATTATGACATTTGACAAATTCCCTACAGGTCTGAGTGTAATTTTCCATCAAGAACTTGTGTAGATTTTCACAGAAGTTCATGCAATTGTATGTTTCAAAAAACACAAGAAGGTACTTTAATTCATTAATTTATTCACATCATCTTATTCTACTACTATAGCTATTTAATAAAGATCAAACTATTTTGAAAAATGATCGCCATTTTCTGCTTCACGTTTATCTCACCTTGACATGCATGTCTGAACAAAATATACAATAAATCCATCGATTCATGAAAAATAACATATTTCTCCACAACTGTATTCAAACTCAGATATTTTCTTTACTTACAAGGTCAGTGGTCATCAGTATGAGGCCATATACTATCAGTGTATGTATATAAATGTACCAAAGTATCTAACTAATTGACTCAGTTTTCTAGAAGATTTATAATCCTCACAATGACTTTTCTTGCAGAAGACAGATTGCGCTCCTTACCTCTTTTTTGCAAAATATTATTGATACGTGCTTTTCTAGAGATGCAGTAAAATAATTTAAAGAGAATTTTAAAAGAAAGTAAATCTCAAAAGACAAAACAAAAACTTATCAGGTGAAATCTCTAAATTTACAAGTTGCTCATTCAACTATTTTATGAAATAAAGTATTAAATTGGTTCTTACGAAAACTAAGTACTTTCTCAAGTGTCTGCAATTCATGTAAAAAATGTTTTAAAAATACAGTTAGAGTATGTGCCCTATCTCCTTTCACTAGATTGGATAGTGGACCATAATCTCATAGATATGACAAAGACAAAGCCATATTTTTTGAAAACCCTCTCTGATTATTTCCAGGCAGCCCCTGTGCTCACCATTTATCCCTGTCCTCCTCAGCAGTGATACTCTGTGGGCTCGCGAATTCTGGACATCTTGCCATGGAGGTGATCTGCAGTCTGCATATGTGTTCACTTGGGAAAGTCCATGGGGCCTTGGTCCACAGAGGCCAAGTATACAGCACAGAGACTAGCCCTGGACCAAGGCTAGGGAAGGAGCCCTGCCTATTTTTTTTAAATAATCCTTGGTGTGTTAAGTGTCAATTCTTTGGGGAAAATGTGCTATTCTATTCAGACTCTCCCAAAGTCATTATAGCTCAAAAACTTAATGGCAAGTTTTCCATATTTGTCATTCATTCATTTCATCACCAGAATGTGTCTCCATGTCTTTCACAGTTTGGGTTGTATTGGGTAGCAAACTTCTGAACTAAAACATAATGTGAGAACTTTAACACAAGCACATTGGAAGAAATTTTTGAGGTATCTGGCATTTGAATATTAATTTTTATTGTGTTTTAGATAGAATTGCTTGTGAAATTGTTCTCATATTGGCAATAATTACTAAGTGACATTAATGCTTCAGGCTTTAATGTCAATAATAAAATATGTTTGCCGCTGTCTAGCCAGGCTAAGTCCACAGAGTCCCTGAAGGTAGGCTTGAACATCGGCACATGGAGAACGGACACACAAACAGCTCAGAGACTGCCTGAATCTACTTCATTTATTGCAAGCTCTAACAGAATTTTTTGTACTTTCTTTTTTGGCAAGGGTTGGAAGTTTAGATAAAAAGAATGAAGTCAACAGATGTTTCTATGGTTACATGATTTGTCAGCATAGGCAGAAAACATAGTTAAAGACCTTGAAGTGTGTTTTGGCTACTAATAAATTACTAATTGGTTTTTGGTTAGTCAAATCAAGTTTCCCCATTTACCTATGGGAAAAAATCTTAACAATTGTTTTAGAATATCAATCTTGGTTTGGGGAGATCTAATGTACTATAGGGGGTCAGATCATTCTAAACGCTCCATTGTGCTAACCTAGCTAAAAGCCTGCAAAACACAAGACCATATTCAGCCATAATTTAGCACCCTCACTTCCCCTGCAGAGTTTTCACAGCTGCCAGGATGTGTTATCCCCTGCCTCTTTCAAAAGACAAAACATAGTAACATATCGGCCGCTCAGCATGAAGGTTCTCAGGCAGTCCCAGCCAGCTGGTCGTTATTATTATTATTAAAGGCTCTCAAACTTCTGATTTGGTCTTGGCCTCGTTGGTTCGTTTTGGTGTCAGACTATCACAGTATAAATTGTAGAAAAACGTATTTGACATGAAATCTATCTTTATTAACTATCCCTTTGTTCTTAGGGAGTTACTGTACTTTGTTTACTGATTTTGTGCATGGAAAAGAAAGAAAGAAATTCTCCGAACTGGGTCAGAGCACAAGTTAACACAACAGTTCCCAAGAAGCATAAACCCATTCCCACAAAGCCAATTTTTATGCTGCGTCCTTTTCTTAGAAGATGTCCTCCTTGAAGATCTATCTTCTTCCATGTTTGGACCTTGTCAACAGAACATGGCTAGAGAAGGACTCAGCATATTTTTACACCTTTTTTTTGTAATTTTAAGGATTTATGAATTTGTTTTATCTTTTGAAGGAATTCATTTATTTCTTCATAGTTTCAGCAGTGATTTGTTTTATTTTTAATTATTTTTTTTAACTTCATTTCTGGTATTTATTAGTTATATATTTCTACCAGATTGAAGTTGGGTTGCTTGTTATTTTATTACATTGAAATGTATCTTTATCTTGCTCTGATTTTCTAACATATGTACTCATACAAATAAATTCTTAGGACTACCTTCAATGTTTCAATAGCTACCAGTGTGTTTTATTTCCAATTTATTTGATCCTATAATTTTTGTCTCCTCTTAAATGTCTTCAAAGACACACTGTTTATTCAAAAGTGTATTATTTAATTCCCAATAATTTCTCTATTTCCTGTATTTTTTGTTATTATCAATTATCCTTCCATTGTGATCTGATCTACAATGAGTTATTTTACCTTTTTGCACATGCTGTATTAAGGCCTAAAACACAATTTTAATATATTTGGGGATATTTTCATGAGCTGCTCTTCTTGGAAAGAAAATTATTATTTTTTAAGAGTACAACCTTTTTTTGTTTTAAAGAGAAAAATCTCAGAAAAATCAAGAAGTGCAAAAACAATAAAAAAAACAATGAAAGCCAAATGACAACAACATAAACAACAACAACAAATAACAATAGTGATATAGGATTGCAAAACATGGTGAGAGGAATTTAGCAATTGTAGCTATATTGTATATTGTTATCTTCAAAATAGTTGCACAGTTTACCAGACATAGGCAAGCAAGATTGATCAAACAATAAAATTTCCCTTTGAGCAGGAACTTTCCTTTTTACCACATCTATTGTAACTTTTGATTCATATTTGCTTTCTCAGTATCTTACACTAGTGAGACAATGCCATATTTACACATACCAGTCAGGTTTATTTCACTCATGATTATGGTTTCTAGCTACATCCATTTACCTAAAAAGTCTTAAGTTAATCATTATTTATGGATGAGTAGCATTCCATTGTATAAAAATACTACATCTTTTTTTCTGTTCATTTGAGTTGTTTCCAAGATCTGGTTATGACAAATTTAGCAACTATAAATAGGGGTGCACATAAACTATTGTGGTACGATGTTTGAAATTCTTCTGGGAAAATACCCAGAAGGGGACTAGGTAGGTTGAATGGAACCTCTAATCCTTATTTTTTGAGGAATCTCCACACTGATTTCCACAGTGGTTGTACCAGCCTACACTCCCACCAACAATAAGAAGGGTTTCTTTTACCCCACAGCCTAGTCATGATTTGTTATTCGTTTATTTCTTGATGTTAGCCATTCTTTATGGAGTAAAATGATATTTAACTGTTGTTTTAATTTGCATTTCTTGAGTGATCATTGGTGCTGAGCATTTTGTCATTTTTTTTTTTTGGCCACTTGCATTTCTTCATCTGAGAATTTTGTATTCTTCTCAGATGCACATTTTTGGATTGGGTCTTTGAATTTGAGGGTCTTGATTTTTTAAATTTTTAAAAATTCTTTATACAGTCCAGATAAAATTCCTTTGTCTGAGGGACAGTTTGCAGAAAATATTTTCCCACCCCATAGAACTTCTTTTCACTCTGTTGGTGATTTCTTTCAATGTGCAAAAACTTTTAATAAGGTGAGATTCCAGTTGCTGTTTCTTTGAAGTACTTCCTATGCAGTTTGGTTCTTGTTTATGGACTTTTTGCCTACCCCTATGTCCTCAATATTTCTACCTACTTTGTCTTCCTGTAGGTTTACTTTTTCTGTCTTAGTATTTAGATCTTTGATCCATTTTGACTTTAGTTTAGTGAGTGGTGGTAGATATGGGTCTAGTTTAAGTCCTTGGCATGTAGAAAGCCAATTTTTCCAGCACTACTTATTAAAGAAGCTACCTTTCTTCTGATGAACATGTTTGGCCCCTTTCTCAAGGATCAGGTGGCTGAGTGTGTTTGTAGTTATTTTCTATGACTTCTAATCTGTTCCAATAATCCTCCAGTCTGGTTGTTTTTTCAGTACCATGCTGATTTTATTATAGCAACTTTGTAGTATAATTTCAAGTATGCCTTTCCTTTGTTACCCAGGATTGCCTTTGCTATTCTAGGTAAGAGTAGAATTTATTGAAAGGAAGAAATTATTGAAAGGAAGAAAATCTTCTGCCTATGAGAGACAGAAGAGTGCCCAGGAAATGGGTTGCCTGGAAAGAAAATTCTAAAGATACCTGTTATGCAGTAGTTTAATTACATTGTTTCTTATTGATTTGGGGGGGATGTTCTAGATGATTCATTGACTTATGAGAGTAGAGTATTGAATTTAACCAAAAGTACTATACTGGAGTTTATCTTTTCTTTACGTTCATTGATGTTAGTTATAAAAATTTGCAATCATCAAACTTCACTGCATGTATTTTAATAATCAATACAGGTTCTCATTGGATTGAGAACCTGTCCATCATGACATGTAGTGTTTTCATTAACTTTGGGTTGAACTCTGTTTTATGTGATATCAGTATAAGTACTCTGGTGTGCTTTCATTAACTTTGGGTTGAACTCTGTTTTATGTGATATCAGTATGAGTACTCTGGTTTGCTTTCAGAATTCATTTGCATGGAATATCATTTTCCAACATTTCATTTTCAGTATATGCGTCTTTGTGGTAGTGATGTGTTTCTCACAGGAAAGATGTAGTTGGCTCCTTATTTTGCTCTAAATTGTTAATATGTATCCTTGAATTATAAATTATGTGCTTTTCAATAGAGTCCTGGTAGAAAAGTGTGTCCAAACTCCTGACAGTTTTTATTGTTTAAAAATATTCCTTGTTTTCTTAGTTTACTCTTCCAATAATATTTATTCTTTCCTGTACGCTGTTTTGTGTTTATATTCCCCTTTAAGGATATTATTCCTTTCATTACTCCATGTAAAGTTGCTTGAGTAATCATGAATTCCTTTAATTTCTGCTTACATGAAAGATTTTTTTTAATTCTGAAGATTCCTTTGCAGGATATAGTAATCAAATTTGGCAATTATTTTACTTTTCATCTTCATGTATAGCAACTCTTGTCCTCTTGATCTTTATAGTTTCTTGTGAGAAATATGCTGTGTTTCTGTTGAGTTTACTGTTATAACTTAATTGACATTTCTCTATTGAATCTTTCAATAATTTAAGCATTTCAACTCTAATAACCAATGGTGATTCTTTTCTAATTATTATTGCTTGGCTTAAACTGCTTTCAGTACCTGAATGTTCATCTCAATCCTAAGATTTTAGAAATGTTCAAATACCATTTAATTGAAAAACTTTTATACATCATTAACCAGTATATCTGCTCCTTACCACTAATTTGCAATTGTCTTTTGTTTGATTGATTGTAATTGAGTACCAATGTCTTGCATATTCTTTTTACAGATTCTTATATAGCTGTTTTGGTATTATTGTATCATGTTTAAAAATGGATGTTTTTTATTCTGCTTGATCTTGGTGAGCCATTAAACTGATTTTTAAAACTTACTGAATTATTTTCAACACAAGGAATAGAAAGAACATAGAGTCTTTACACAAAATTACTAGATTCTTCAAAAAGATTTTGAGACAGGTTTTCACCAGTGGTGAAATTACACAGGCTGGTATAAAACTGGCACTGTCTGATTCAGCTCTTTTAGTTATGGGATTATTGCCATGAAATGACACTCAACTTTGAGCTTCTATTTTCCAAAACTTCTGTGTGTTTTTTTCTCAAAGTCTCTTTACAGAAATGCTTTTTCATATCTTGTATTTAACTTCTCAGTTATTTTAGGTTGTTTCGATCTTTTGGCATACATTATTTTAAAAATAAGTTTTTAGAATCATTGTCCAACATTTCATTAAAGTTGAATCCATGGATATGGATATGAAATAATTTTGTATCATATTTTCTTATTTTGTGTGTGTGTGTTTGTATGCGTGTATGTGTTTCTCTGTTGTTTTCCATCAGACATAAAGTTCAGAATCTCTTCTGAACATTTATACAGAAACATCTGGAAATTTTTGTTTTCTTCACAATGTGTGATTGACTTATTTTGTTGCGAAACATTAAAATTAAATCTAAATGAATTTGATGCTGTAGGTTTCCTACGGTTCTCTCCCTGTTACGGTGGGTTTTGTTACTGTACATACTCCTTCAGAACATCAATGACACAGTGTTTGTATAAATGAACACAATTAATTTAAGAATATGTAGAGAGCAGATTATGTAAGGTGCTACAATTGTGGTCTTCTATTCTTGTCCATAATGTGTTCTCTGTGAAGTATTCTGCATGCATAAGGTCCTTTTAGATGTGGCATCCACTAGAGCTGTGTTATTTAACTCTTATTGCAAAGACAGTGAATGTCTGGGAGTGGGAATGCAGGTCCCCCTTAGCCATCATTGCTTGCAGGTCAGTTATTCTATGGTGGTTGTTCTCTACTCTTTTAAGTAAAGTAGGTGATAGGTTGCCATGGACTACTTTGTGGCTGGGTTAGGTCTGATTTTTCTTAATTGCAATGGGTTAGCATCAACTGAAATGAAGCCACCACTGTGTGAACCACCCCAGGCATGAAGTTTTCTCCTGGAGAGGAAGGAAACTAGCAGTAGAAATCACAGTGAAGAAACAAACTAACTGTGAACCCACAACCACAAAACTATCAACTATAATAATGTTAAGAGAAAAAAGAGAGGGGAATAAAATATTATGGAATAACCTGAAAGGTTAAAAATTCTTAACAGTGAGTTTTATCATTAAAAGTAGAAAAATTAGACTCATAGATGGGATACAGGAAATACCTTATTGAAGTATAATAAAAAAATTAAAAATAATTAAGGGCAATGAAGTTAAAAATAATACAGAAGACGGCTAAAAGGATGAGATAAAAGATTCTGAATTCCTCCCGCAGAGGTGAGTGGATCAGAGCCTCTTCCTCATGGCTGTGCTCACTCACTCTCAGAGCATGTGGTCTCTGTCTGGAGTGAAAGGCAAAGGCCTGGGCCACAAGAGGGTCCCACACTGGCAGAGCTACACACACCGTGGAGGTATAAGTTCGCAGCCCACTTTTATGCACACAGGCTATAGTCTGTGTGCCTGGGTGTGGGGCAGATGCCCAAGGCTCCCCAATCCCTCTCACATGCACAATTTGAATCCACAAAGCCTGGCTCCTCACTGACACCTCACACACCCAGGTTTCTTCCTACTCACGTGTGGTGTGAGCACCAAACACAGTGCCCTCTATTCCGTCACAGCCTGAGCTCCCCAGAGTCACACCAGGTAAGGTAGTCTTCCAGCCACCATTGCCCTGTCCGGCCCTGTATTCCTGTATTATACCTGATTTGTTAATAATTCTAGTATGTCATTATGGTAATTATTCATCAATGACAATTGATTTCATTATTTTAATTTAAGATTGTCACTTAAGTATTTGTTTTTAGTTAGTTACCACTTAATAATTCGTTATGAGAACAATAATATAGGTGTAGTCAAGGAATACTATGATAATGCGCAATGTATGTACTTACGTATTCACTCTGAAATGCATTTGTTTAATGTTGGCCTTATTTAATTCATCTTCCCTTAATGTTAAAGCATTCACAAGAGTTTGCAGAAACAACAATTTACTATTAAACATCTTCAGAGATTTACCATGGAAACAAATACAATGCCCACACATATTTGCAATATTGTAATATTTGTGAAACACTGCATCATTACTATGACTACATTTAATAACCAGAATGTTTTGAAATATCTCTTATGTGCTTTAAATATTGTATCTGTAATTGATGTATCAAAGGTAGTCACGTCGTTCAGACCTATGGGAAAGACTTTAGCTGTAGCTGGGTATGAGGTAATGGCTGGGAGTGATGGGGTGGTTTTAGTCATAATGAGGAAAGAGTGACATTTTACTCTGTCCTTCTGCCAGCTGAGGTCATGATCCACCAAGATCTCAGGGTTCTCAGCAGACAAGGCGGCAGTGTTTTCCACAGCAGTGAGGGCTAGCAGAGTCTTTAGAGTTGAAGGTGGCGGTTGTTCTGACTTTTTCTCATTGGCAGAGGAAATGCAATCGAGGGTACCAGGCTTGCTCCCAGATCTGCTCCTGGGCAAGCTCACCATGAAAGTAGCACCACTTCCTGGACTATGGTCCCCAGAGAGCACTGATGAGCCTGTGGTCTGGAGCAGGCACACATGAGGAAAGCCCATGGCTCTGGATTTGAACAGCAGTGGTACCGGTGACCAGGATGTAGGTTCCCCACTGCTGGGTTAACTACCTTGGGTATTTCATTATAACGAAGGAAAGCTGGCTGACCTGTAGGGTAAAGTCAGACTGCAGTGGCTACAGGCAAGGCTCCTAAAGCACAGACACACAGAGCTCAGTTATTGTTACGATGCGGAGGATAGATGTGTGCAGAATGGTCATGGTGCAAGGTTCAGAGTGTGTGGAGATGTAAGAGGTGGTGCACCCTTTACAGAAGGCAGTAAATGGCTACTTTTGGAGGGCTGGGCACAGCAGTGCCTCTCTCCACAGAGGGTTCACGGCAGGCATGGATGCTCCATCATAAAATTGGCTGAGATCTATGACAGGACAAGCAGCTGGAAGCCACGGTGTCACCCCCATGTGTGGGTGAGGGTCAGAGTCCTGACTCCTCCTTTTCCCTGGATTTTTCTGGGTGTCTCAGGTTGGTCTGTTCCCCTCTGTTTATTCACCACTTTCCACTCCCTTGCACTGCTGCAGGTTCTTAGTTGAGCTGTTCAGTAATGAAAAAAGTATTTCTAAGCATGAGTTACTGTCTACTTGGCATTTTATAGGAAGATAAGAGACAGAATTTCTTACTCTACTGTCTCACTGATGTCACTTCTGTAGTAATTATTTTGAAGTATCCTACTATACTATTGTTTACATTATTATGCTGTCATAAGATTATCTTTTAAAACGTTAATGCAATACTCTCTCTCTTTAGTAGGAATCATTTTCCAGTGTGTGAACAGAATACTCACAGAAAATGAAAATCCAAATAAACAACACTTATTCTTCATTTCAATAATCAAAATTTTGGGGCAAACTGCTGTAGCATTTCAAAATGTAGAGATGTTTACGAGAATTATTTTTGCCTAGCATTGCTGTATTGTTTGTGGGAACAAAATCTCACATCTCTAACATGGCAATTGAAAAACATGGTCTGATTTATACAACGAGATGCCGTGCAGAAATTCGTGTGGATTCACAAGTGCACTGCCTTACTCTAGACCCACCACATTGAAATATGTTGTGAAAAATGTCAAGTTCACAACACTATATATGACACATAATATATTTAAATATTAAACTCTGTGAAGTAGCATTAACAAAGCTTTAGGGGTATATGCATTTTAGATAAAATATTGACTCATGTATGTTAGATACATTTAATGATACAGACACAACACACTGAAGGAAAATTTGTTTTGATTTAAAACTTCAGAATAAATATAACTTATTTTGCATCTGTGAGTTTAAATTATTCCATTTTGGCATCATGCCTTTATAGTAGGGCAAGAGGAGGGCACACTTTAATATCACAAGCTGGTCGTGGAACGCATGATTACTGAAGACCAAGCTGAAGCTGGAAGCAATTAATTAGTTTGGTATATTTCAAAGAAAAGTAATTTCATTGCTCTGAGAATTCTCCACCAACTTTCACCATAGAAACCACACATTCCTATTTCCCTTTGAGTTTGTGAATAAAAGTTTCTTATTGACCCCTAACAATTATCCTTAATTCTTCTATATTAAAGCTTCAATTAACCACTAGTTCCAAGAGGACAAAGCACAGTTTCAATTCTTGCTAATTAACCAGAGAAACTGTTTAACTAGGTATTATAGACACTCAGTTTTAACAAACTCATTAAAAGTTTTCACCCACATTCCCAGAAGCCTGGTTTAATCAGTCTCTGAATACTACTCTTCCAATTAAGGCCTCTCCCTCCCATACTTCATTCAGGAATGCATTTGGCATGGGTTAGTGCCACTGACCTTATTAGTCAACACCTCTACTCCCAGGACACTGAAGGAAAAAAATATTCAAAATCTCTGCATATCTAGGCTTCCAGGCAGTCGGATGCGTCCTTCAGCTAATGCTTACCAACATTACTGATTACCTCTTGTGCAATAGGCTCACATTTTCCTCAGATGTTTAGAGTGCATATAATTATACATATGTGCAGGGTAACATAGTAACAGAAACAAGCCCTACAGTGGTTTAAAGGGGCTGGAGTGCCTACCTAGCTCTCAAGCCTAGAGTGTTGGTGAGCTGTTGTTATTTCTGGTATTACTTCATGTCACAATATTTAATATGCAAGAATTTAATGATACTAAACAGTAATCTATTAGATAGTGTTTTAAACAATACCTTTCAGTGCATCTCCTGGACCACCTCATTGCTAAGAAATAGGTTTTACCTGGCAAATCCAACTCAGCATTTCCATTTCCCTGAGCCTCTGAGTAGCTTCACCAACAGCAAAGTAAGGAATATCAGACGTTCCCAGTCATTCCCAGTGGGCCGTCTTTTGATCCATGCTTTAGGCAACCAACAAAATAAACTATGAGCACTGTTTCCAAACTCCACACACTGTGACATTAAGCCAGAAGCCTTACCTAAGAGGCTCATATTAAAAATGTCAACCTGTTCCATGTTCATGTTCCTTGCATCATTACCTGTCTCGTGCCTATTTCCTGGCCCTGCACTTATATGAGTGGGAAAACTCAAACTCCTTGACAGTATTGCAGACCTCCTCAGAGACACCTTGTGCTCCTCTCCTTCAGGGGCCTTCTGAGGTTTGAGCCTGGTAGGAGACCTAGAAACAAAAGTGGGTGGTGAAGGTGGGTGCTGAGCAGTGTCAGCTTGTCTTGCTTGGCATTTGCCCCAGGGACAGTCATTTCTGTTTTCATAGCAACACAGCATTAGTTTGTGCAGGGAGAGGCGGAGAGGCCAACACCACAGAGGGTGGGGATGTGGTTGCTTCTGCCACTGAGTTCGGAAAAATTTTTCCTCTGGTAAAATAATCTCATCAGGATTTAGGAGCTCAATATCCACAACCTATCCCTATTCTGGGTTGGGGGATCCCATTATTTTCCAATCAGTGCACTCTCTTTAACTGCACCCACCCTTTGAGGCTGAAGATTACACTTGTGGTGTAATTCAACCAATCACATTATGAGGTCCCAAAACTCCCTGGTGAGTCTGCCTTGGAAGACTGAAGAAACTGAAAACCTAGAGACTGATATCCACAGGCGACAGAAAGCCTGGAGCTCTTCCCACAAGGGTGCACTCACTTTATCCCCTTTTCATTTCATCCTGAATACAAGGCTGCTGGTTGCCAGTCCTATGACCTGGTGTGACTTCCTCCTCAGTGTGCTCGGTTACTTCTCAGTCACCCACAAAGCAACCGGAACCCTGCTTTACTGACCTTCAGGTTAGGTCTCAATCTATTCAATCTGAATGCTAAGGAAATCTACCCATTAGCTTAGAAGACACAAAAAGAAAAATATAAATTGGGAAGTAAATAATGATGATCCAACAGTTACTTACATAATCACTGAATTTTCTCTATAAATACAGACAGGGTGTAGAAAGGACAAGGAAGAATCAAACATAAGGCAGAAATATCAGCAGATATGTAACCACATATCAAAAATATAATTCATCTTGCAATGAACAAATCACAGAATGGGATAAGTACAACAAAACTACTTAAAATGCAATCACAAATAATATAATACCAGCAAACACTTAAAAATAAAATAATGAATGATTTACATTCTGCAATCTAAAAAATGTTCAAAGAATTTCAAAAGGAAGATATGCTCTATTTATGAATTTGAAAACTATTGCTAAAACAAAAATTCTCTTAAAATTAATTTGTTGATGCAATACCATGTTTCTGAAAATGCTAGTTATCACTTTTATGAGAAATGTATACAATGTTTCTAAGGTGTTATAGAAATTCAAGGGATTTATATTAGCTGATACAGACAGCCAGAAATAACAAAATTTAAAAACCCAAATTCCAACTTCAAACTATCTATCAGAGTTTTCTACTCAAGGCATCTATTATGAGACAGATGTATAGGTCTGTGAAATGGAAATAAGTGTCCAGAAATAAGCATATAAATCTGCGGTCAATCATCTTTGGATAATCTATGAGGAAAAGAGCAAGGGCTTTAATAGATGATGCTGTTATAACTGGATATCCACATGAAAAGAATGCAATTGGACATGTTCTTCATGCTTTATAAAATAATTATATTAGCTATCTTTGGAAAGCTTTGTCCCTACAGGCAGCCAGCACAGCAGAAAGATGAAGCCAGATCCACCCCTGTGTACCTAAAGGCCACAATTGGAGACCCTCGCTTCCTTCTGGCAGCCAGCACCCACCAGGAGAATCCGACAAACACATCCCTGTGTGCCTGCCACCAGCAGGGGAGTCCCAGCGTATACACACAGAATGAGAGAAGAACCAGGCCTGTCACCATGCACCCCTGGCCATCTAGGAAGCCTCCGTGTAGTTTGCAGAGGCCTGGAGAAGCCCATCCCACACCCTGCTGCACCCCTGGGAGCCTGAGTTCAGAGAAACCCAGATGCCTGTTGCATTCCCCTTCACTGCAGAAGGGCAGTCAACTTGGGATGTGCTTGAGAACCCACAACTGACTTATGGGGAGGAACCCAGGAGAATGTCAACATGAAGGATCAAAAGGCAATCTCAGACCTCCAACCCACACAGAACAAGTCTGAGAGATACAGTCATGGAAGAAAATGAAAATCACACACCTGAAATCTCTGAGAGGATGGCAAGTGATGTAAAGAAATAACTTCTTGAAACTGTAAAAGTAATCAGATTAGAAATAATGTCTCAGATAAAAGAAGAAATTACAAACATAATGAATCAATTGCTGAGCGTATCTAAAGAAGACATAGCTAATAAAAGAGGAGCGTAGCAAAATGATGGAAATGATGAATGACCAATATAGGAAGAAATTACAATGCATGAAACAAATTCAAAGAGATATCCAAGAAATCAGAAAGTCAATCAAATGCTGGCAAAACCTCTTGAAAGACTGACAAGAGACTTTCAGACTTGTAAGATTGCAGCTAGTGATTGTGAAAGAAAAGATCTCTTAAAAATAACAAGGAACCAGGAAATAATAATTCCGTGGCTTCAAGACAACACAAAGAAAAATGATCTAAAGGTTATAGGCATCAGCAAAAAAGTAGGTGTCAACACAAATGAAATAAAAGGACTTTTTACAGAAGTAATAGCAGAAAACTTCCCAAACATGGGAAAAGGATCTGGCATGCAGATAAGTGAGGCATACAGAACTCCAACCAGCCACAACCAAAAGAAATCTACAACCGGGCATATAATATTCAAGATCCCAGAAATTCAACACAAGAACAGAATGTTAAAAGCTGTAAGAGAAAAGAAACAGATCACCTATAAAGGAAAATCAATCAGAATCAAGGTAGACTTCTCAACACAAACCATCAAGTCAAGAAGAGTTTGGAGTGAAATGTTTCAAACCCTGAAAGAAAACAACTTCCAACCCAGATGATGTACCCTGCATAACTATATGTCAAAATTGATGGAAAAGTAAGATACTTCCATGATAAAGAACAACTGAAGGAATTCATGACCACCACACCAACACTACAGAGAGTACTGAAGCGTATTCTAAGGTGAGATAAAGATGACCATGGTTTCAGGAAAAGCAGCAGAGTAGGATCACCAAGCAGGACAGGCAACTGAATGAAGTGGAAAAGTGGAGGGCAAACAGCAGGAGAACAGCATGGCAGAGATGAACCAATGCATGCCGGTTGTAACCACTATTGCAGATGGCCTCAATTCACCAATAAAAAGAAACACAGAGCCATCAATGTACTATGTACAAGAAACCCATTTAACCCAAAAGGAAATTCCTAGACTGAAAATCAAAGGATAGAAAACAATTGTTCCACATGACAGGATATCAGAAAAAAGCAAGGGCAACTTGCCTATCAACTGCAGAAGGAATGATAAAAATATGGTATTCTCATACAATGGAAAGTTACCCAGCTAAAAAGTAGGATAATTTTAGGTCAATTGTAGCTAAATCGATGCAACAGGAGATCATGTTCATGGGTGAAAGTGTATGGACTCATAAGGGTGAACACTGAGTTACCTCCCTAGCACAAAAAATTTAAGGGGTTAGTGGAATCCAAAATAGCACAATAGATATTATGAAAGTCATAGGGAGGAAATGCCTAAAAAGGGAAAGTGGTAACCACTGTTAATTTCCTATTATCTTATTTTGGATTCTTATATTGTTTTCATAATTTTGTTACATTTAGTTTAATTCTGTCTTTTTGTTAGATTTTATTGTGTCTGATGGTATGGGTAGCTATTTGGAAGAAAACAAGACATTATGGTATCCACTGTTGATTTCCTATCATCTTGTTTTGAAGTCCTATAATGCTTTCATTCTTTGGTTTTGATTGTTTTTTATCTTGTTTGATATTATTATGTATTAAAGTATGTAAAGCTATTTTGAAGAAAACAAGAGACAGTATTGCTTGCATTTTTCTATTCTAGTTTGCCCATATTGCTTGCATTTTTCTATTCTAGTTTGCTTTATTCTGTTTTATTTTGTTTAATTCTGTTTTAAAAAATAAGAATTTCCAACCTTAAAATGCCTCAGTGACTCACATAGAAGAATTAAAATTGTTAAAAGAAAAAATGAACGAATCTAAGATAAAACATTGTTTTTCTAGAAATACCAACACTATAAGCAGTTAAAATGAATTAGTGAGACTCAATTCAGTTTTACATTTTTATAATTCAAAGGATACTTTCAGAAAGTGAAAAGCCATCTCAGGGAGGGGGATGTATTCACATTATACATCTGATGAGATTTTAGTGTCCAGATAACATGTAGAGATTTAACTGATCAAAAACAACAAGACAAATCACCCAGCTGAGCATCCTTAGTCACTCATGAAATGCACATTAAAATCATACTGAGACACAACTTCACAACAGAGAGAATGGTGTAATCTAAAAAGTGGAAAATATCAAAATGATGAGGACCTGAAAATGGTGAACGCATGCCGCATTTGCTTGTGGAAATGCGAACATTTGCAGTGCATGCGGAGAACAGTTTGGCAGCGTGTTTGAAAGTCTGAGATATTTATCATGTGGCTGAAAACTTCCACTTTAACATATACACCCAAGAGAATTGAAAAGACGTACACATGAATACTTGTACATGAATGTCTGAAGAAACATTAATCATAATGGAAAAAGCATGGAAATACACCAAATGTTCATCAATTAACATGTGAACAAATAAAATGTAGTAAAATCATACAAATCAATTTTATTACTTTGTACAAGAGAATGTGTTACTGATACATGTTTCAACATGATATTCTACTAGGGGAAAGAAGTCACTCACAGAAGACCATGTACTGTATTGTTCTATTGTGCAATGTCCAAAATCTGTAGAGACAAAGTACAGTGATTGTCCAGTAGCTCAAGAGTAAAAGCCCAGCAGCCTGTCAACAGCGATACAGAAAAACAGACTGTCGTAGGAAAGTGAGGTCAGCCCCAAATGGGACTGCTGTGTGCCCTATGGTAGCCTCAATCTTGCATCCTCTTTCAGAAGATTTGTGAGAAGGCTCACAGAATGGGACTCAGTTTCACAAATGACTGGTGTTTAGCAACCACATTCACTGAGGTTCAGCACAGACAGCTCTAGATGGGCTGTCTTTCCTAAGTGAGGATAGGACTCAGAGAAGAGTTCCAAGTGGGCAGAGCCAGAGATGGACTGCCAGTAATGACACTGCAGCCAGAGCCAGGGGCAGCGACTGCAGTGAGGTCTAGGGCTGGGTTTTCTTTTGCTTTCCTAGAATTTGGGGTGTGGTCAGTGGTGGTTACTTACCAGGCTTCTTTGCAGTATATTGTGAGTCCCTACCCTTGCTCTGGGAGGGGAAATTTGAACCTAAATGTCATGCAGTCAACCAGCATGGTGAACAAATCCTATGGAAGGTGAGCAAAATCGGACAAATCAGTGTAAATGAGGTTTCATAGGGAGCACGATCACCAGAATTTAATGTGGGACTGTGCAGATTGAAAGTTGTAAGACTAGGTAAGAGGGGAGTTTGCGAAGAGGTTGGACGTGCCCTTCTCAGGAAGACAATGAGTTTCCTCTCAGGGTTCTACTGTTGCTTTCACAGATCCAGTTCATTTGTGGCTATTTTTTCAGATCCATGTCTTTGCAGGAAAATTGATGGGAACCAGAGAGCATCCAGCTAAGCGGCATTTGTTCTTACAGGAGTAATCTGATACAGCCAGAGACAAAGACAGAGACAGAGAAAAAGACAGAGACAAGCAAAAAAGAAAGTCATTTATTTGCTATGAGAAATGACATCAGAAGAAGGCAAAGAAAAAAGAGAGGAGTATTGGGGATAAAATAATATAAATATGTTGTGTGCATGTACCAATATTCCAAAATGAATTTCATTATTCTGTATTGTTAATATTATATAATAAGAAAAAGTTGGAAACCAGGAAAAATATAATGATTGCCAAGAAAAAGGGCAGGAAGGAATGGGGAATAAATGTGAATAACTCTGAGTTTTCTTCTAAGAATAATAAAAGTATTTGTAAATAGATTTATGTTAATGTTCACACAAAACTATAAATGTATTCAAAATGCTGAACTATGCACTTAAAATACTACATTTTTGATCCATGTATTTTTCTAAAAATAATAATATTGAGAATATTCTGCTGGGCACAAAATATTTTGTAGCTTCTTGTGGAATACAATTAATTATAACCCATGGTTATATCATTAAATCATAAAGTCTAGGTCTAGTAAAAAGATGAATTTAAAGTGATAAAATATTATCAAATAAAGGTTGGATTACAAGACAGGAAAATCAAAGCAATCTCTGTGAATGGGGTAATAGCTACTTTCAATTCTCAAGGAGCAGGGGCTTTAGATATGCAGATAACAAGCTTTTGATAATAGATTGCAAAAATAAACATTTTATCAAAGTGTAGCCTCCTTCTGGAATATTAAGACAGATGACTTGGACAGATTTAGAAATGAGAAATAATGAAGAACCATTTTTAATCAGATGGGGTGGCACATTCCCATAATTTCAAAATGCTGAGGAAAGAGGAATTCAAGTTCAAGGTTAGTTGGATCCTATCTCAAAATAAAAAATAAAAGGACTGAGAGTGTAGCTTCATGGTACAGCCACATGTGAGACTCTGGATTCCATCTCTAGCACCTAAAAGAGGGCAAGAGAGAGAGGGAAAGGGAGATGGATACAGAGAAGGAGAAGGAGAGGGAGGATTTTTAAAAGTTAATTTATAACCAATTTTTCTACTTAAACTTTTATTTAAAGAAATAAGATTATCAATTCCAGACACTGATAGTTCTCTAATTTCCCAAGCAGAGTGTATACTGTAAGAGTCAATGAGAAATGAAAGCAAACATGGTAACAAGGTGACTGTGGGACCAAGTGGAAGAGGTGTATTGTCAAACTCTTTAAAAATCTACACTTACCATACGGTTAAAAAGAGTAATTTAAAAGAGTTATTTTATATAGAATCTCTATTTTAAAAATTGCCCACACTAACTCACCACTTCTAAATGTTTGGGAATTAAGTAGAGAAGAATGAAGGTAAAAATATCCTACACAAATTTTGAACATCAGGAAAACTGAAGACACACTCTGCCAGGTGCTTGATCCACGAAGAGAGATACATGTGTTCAATGACGGGATCAACTGTGACCCTTATTCTTATGTGAGACAAAGAACCTTCAGATGTGTTCCAGACTGGAAATGCAACATCCCAGAATCAACCACCACTCATAGCTAAGGACCAAGGTTAGAAATAATATTTGCAGAGGTGTACAAAGTCTGATGACTGCGTCAGCTCAACCCAGCTAAATGATGTGATGTAATACCTGTCTATCTATCTACCTATCTATCTATCATCTATCTGTCTATCTATCTATCTATCTATCTATCTATCTATCTATCTATCATGTATCTAACATAAAATATTAAAGAACTCTTAAGTCTGAGAAAACAAGAGCAGGAATAAGGAAAGCAAGCTTGGATGGGAAAATGCAGGTAACTCCAGTCTCCTTGTTGCCCAGAATGGACTTCCACAGGATTTCTACAAAGTCACAGGAGGTTCCCCCACCCACTCCAGCAGCTTCTAAGCCCCCTGGAGACATCCCTGTTCCTCAGGCTGTAGATGAGCGGGTTCAGCATGGGCGTGAGGATGGTGTAGAAGGCCGACATCATCTTGTCCTGCTCCGGGGTGTACGCGGAGGCTGGTCTCATGTACATGAACATGGCAGCCCCGTAGTAGAGCCCAACCACTAACAGGTGTGAGGAGCAGGTGGCAAAGGCTTTGCGGCGACTCTGCCCAGAGCCCATGTGGATGACGGCTCCAAGGACACGGGAGTAGGAAGTGATGATGACCGCGACAGGGAAGATGAGCATCACCACGCAGCAGATGAACAACAGCTTTTCAAATGTAGATGTGTCTGTGCAGGAGAGAGGCAGCAGGGCTGCCACGTCACAGAAAAAGTGATGAATTTCCAGGGAGCGGCAGTAGGAGAAAGACAGGGCAGCTGTGAGTGTGAGGATGCCATCCAGAGAGCCCAGCACCCAGCAAGCAGCAGTCAGGAGCACACAGAGCTTCTGGCTCATGAGGACTGGGTACCTTAAAGGCTGGCAAATGGCAGCACAGCGGTCATAGGCCATTGCAGCCAGCAGGAAACACTCAGCTCTGAGCAGGGACACATGGAAGAAGATCTGGGTTGCACAGCCTGCCAGAGAGATGGACTTCCTGCCAGACAGGAAGTTGATGGCCATCTTGGGGACAGTGGTGCAGATGAGCATGAGGTCCGTTAAGGAGAGCTGGCTGAGGAGGAAGTACATGGGCGTGTGCAGCTGGGCATCCAGGTAGGTGAGCAGAACCCTGGCCGTGTTCCCCACGCAGGCCACTGTGAAGATGGCCAGGACCAGCGTGAAGAGGAAGGTGTGCATGGGGCTGTGATCGAAGATTCCCAGGAGGATGAAGTCAGAGTAGAAAGTCTGGTTTCCCCATCCCATCCTAGATAAGTTGCCTTATCTGAAAGTTACAGAGAAGGAATCAGCATATTTGTCAATTTAATTTTCAAAGGCATAACTGCAGCAAGGCCTCTACAGGGCAGTGAATGCAATGCACACATAGCTCCCTCTCACTCATATTTAGTGACCTCTTTCAGGGACATACACTGGGTGACATGGTGCAGGGTTTTCACTTTTCTATTCATCACTCACAAAGAAAAACTTCAGGAGCACTTCTGTGCTGTTCACGTACAAGACTACTGGATCTTATTAGAGCATACTCATTTACTCACAGGTAGAGTAAAAAAAAGTTTAGGAAAAGTTATTATATTTGTCTACATTAAATTATCCCTGCTAGAGGATGCATCTTGTCCAAGTTTCTTTTTGCTTTGGTAGTCTCCTCAACATAATCTCTGTCCTCATACTTTTTCCCACCATCTAACCCCAGTCAAATGAAAATACACTGGGACCTTACCAAATGAAAACACATAGGCACTTTAATTCAGAAAATAGATTATTAGAATATATATATATATATATATATATATATATATATAATTTTGAGACAGTATCTTGCTCAGTAGTTCAGGCTGGCCTTGAGATCACTATGCAGTCCAGGATGGCCTTGACCTCCCAGAAAGTCTTCTAACTCTCTCCCCTGAGTGCTGGGATTACAGGAGTGCACCACCACACCTGGCCAATACCCTATAGTATAACTTTTCCACATATCTATTTTTTTCAAGTCTTCTCTTTTCTAATTTTATGAAAAGATCTATTGAAATATTCATGAAAGAAAGAAGAGGGAATTAATTATTTTAAGAATAATTTCATGTTGCCTAATTTTTATTAAGTTATTGGTACAATTTAGATATATATAATGATCACATGCATCATAGGAAATTTGTGCCTGTACATGATATATTTTGATTCCTCTTTCTTCTCCCAATTCCACTCCCCTCCCTTCAACCACTCCTCCCCTCCTTATTTGCAAAACATTCATTTCCATTTTGAACTTGTTTTCTCACTTTTTCTTTATCTTTCTTCCCCTCCCCAGTTATTCTTCCATTTTGAACAATCTTGTTATAGTGTGGTCGGTCCTGCATCCACCCAAAATCTCATGAAATTTGAACAGGGCTGAGTCTGACATTTGTGACTGGTTTGTTGTCTAGCGCTGGGACTGGTGATGCAAGTGTTGCACCCTCCCAGGAGTGGAGCCGACATACAGGGTAAGGACGAGAGGAGGGCGTGCTCCCTGTCTTTCTCTCTCGCTCTCTTGCCAGGCTCGCGTGCCTTGCTGTTTGGCAGCAGCCATGAATGGCGGCCCTGCCATGCCACACTGCTTTGGAGCCAACTAAGTATGGACTGAGACTCCCTGAGAACTATAAGAAATAAACCTTTCCTTCCCTAATTTTTAGTGTTAGGTGTTCTGTCTCAGCAATGAGTGAAAAGTAAGTAGGACAAATCTCTTCCTACTTCACATATCTATTATCTATCTTGGTCCTGATTTACACTTTTTAGAGGGAAACTGAGTGTTTCCTTATTTGGTTCTTAGTGTGTGTTTGTGTTTTAAGGAATTCACATCTTTTATTTCTGCTGCAATGATATATATTGACTTATGTAACCCTCTAGAAAACAAAAGAGAGTTCATTCTGTGGTCTTTAAAAGCTTCACTTCAGTTTTGAGGAATAAGGGGCATGCCTAACAGTCTGAGCAAAGTAACGAGTGTGCAAATCATCTGTCCCACCCTGACTCAGGGGGTTAGGACCCAGGAGGTACTTGTGTGGGAGAGAGAACACTTTAGTCAGGAGCCTGGTGAAACATACAGTATCAGGTCATGGGCTTGTGCTTCAGTGTTGTTTCCAATCAAGGAAATATGGAAAAGGGAATTAAAGCAATTGGTTGAAAATATGGAGTGACAAGAAATGATTTTGCGTGAATAAAACCTCTCAGATGTTGAATGTATGATGGAGGTGATGAGTTATCAGGAAACCATTTTGCATGGAGACCACGGAGAAAATGCTTGCATTTCTGGTGCCTGGGTAATGCCCAAGAAACAATAATGAAAGAAGGAGAGGTTTGATTAAAAAAGGAATCACCCATCAGTCCTTTGTAAAATGTTGTCTATTACAGTCTCCTACTCTGATTTTAAAATGCCTATAAAATGTCATCCTGTGGAGTAATTTTCCTAATTAATTTATCACAAAGTGAAATTCCATTCAAAGCGAGATACTTTGAGATGCATGAATGAGTTTTGGGTTGTACTTTAGGCACTTGTCTCTAAAAGTTTTGCCATCACAGTGCTAGATGGAATACACAATTTTTACATATAAAATTTCATATGTCTGTTTAAAGGACAAGATCAAAGCTGCTTATGTGTGGTTGTTTCTATAAAGTCACTTTGAGATGCTTATCTACCAACTAGAAGGTACTTACATTTATCATAAAGGTTTAATAATCATTGAAATAGAGTAAAATAGTCATTAAGGAGATTTTTGTCTCTTTTTCTCTACCACTGTTTTGCAGAGAGAACACAGGATTTTGGGCAGGGGATAACAGCATGTTCAGCGTGCTGTCAAAGCTACATACAATATAGTAACAGACCTGTAGCTTATTGGCTTTATTTCTTAACTCAGAATTGCCATAGCCTCTCTTGAAAATCAGAATTTGGCCTTCTTTCATGCCTCTGGGAGCTTTCAGGAATACCCCATTTCAGGTTCCCCTCCTCCTCTGTCTCTCCCCTATGGTCCCTCAAACCCCATCACCGGGATTGTCCTGATGACCACGGCTCGAGAGGCATTGGTTGTCTGCATCCGGACTGCATGGAAGTGTGTACTAAAACACATACACATTTTATTTTGCTGCTTGTTCTTACCTAGTCCAACTATTTCTTTCCGATGAGTAATTGTCCACTATTTTGGAGACATTGGTACCTAAAATATTTTTGATTCTCACAAAGCTGACATATGAAAAGACTGTCAAAACTTGATAAATAAGGGCAGCACATCAAGTAGTGTAAAAAAAAAAAGGCCTGAGTAGATTATTAGCATAACATTATGTTAAAGTTGATGAAATATTAGTTAGAATGAGAGCACTTTTTAAACATAAATTCATTTTATATTTTGGAAAATTTTCTTTTTTCCTTTTCTATGAAATAATGTTAAATAAGGTTTCAATTAGGTCTTCACCGAGGACACATTTTAGAGCTGCTCTTACACTATTTTTTGGTTATATAGACATCCTTATTTAGTCACCTCAGTAACTTGCAATATATACGTATCTGAGTTCCCTTTCTAAGAAGAAAACTAAAGAAAGAAAATGTAAGTAGTATAATAGATATATGACACTTGTACAGAGATCAAAACTTTAATTTTGAAACTAAGTCAAAGTATTCTAACTACACATTTGTTTATATATCTAGTATAAATAAGCTACCTCAGAATTTGCTATTTTATCTCTGTTCAGCCATGTCCTACTTGGGTTACTATCAATAAATTTACATTTACTATTATGCTATCAAAGTATGGCTTAATATAATATGTAAGAAGACACTATTGGCACAGATGAAGGCAACTCACTGCCCAGTTTGTTGACATAGAGTTAGGACAGATTTTTATCTTGCTCATGAATTATATAAGTAGAAAAACACTATGACTCACACATGAAAGATTCCTTACAGAACTAGATTTCTAGGTGTTGGTGGCCACTCCAGTTCTTTCTGCAACTCCAACAGTGTTTATGGAAATTGAGCTCTGGAGTCCCTGAATTCTCTGTATTTTTCCTTCCAAAAGGATCCCCACTTAGAATTCATGCGGCATCACAATTAGCTTAGAAGAGGCAATGATACTGCCACTCTATTCCTCTATGTGACCCAGAAAATTGGGTCCCTCTTCAAGCCAAAGAGCATTGAAAATAGTGTTGCATGTATTTAGGAGATGCATCTGTTAAATTCTCCTAGTATATATTAAGCTGTTACCGATATTTTTTCTAGAAAAAGAGAAAACAGTCCTAAAGTTCATATGGATCCCACAAGAATTCAAATATGCAAAAATTACTTGAGAGAGAAAAAAGTCTGGAAATGAATACTAATCTGACTTTTAAATAGATGACAAAGTCTAATGAACAAAACATTGGTGCACTCACACATGACAGCAAAGAGAACTCTGAAACAGAATAGCAAGCCAACAAGGCTAAGTACATTCAAGTCAAGGTTATCTACACAGGCACCCAGAATGGGAAATGGGAAAAGGACAGTGTCCTTGACAAATAGTGCTGTAAAAATGGAATATTCACATGCAGAAAAATGAATTTAGATTATTGTTTCTTTCTATGTGCAATAATCAACCAAAGATGTATTGAAAACATAAATATAAGACCTTGAACTATAAAAATAATTGAATGAACCATAAAAGAAATACTATATGATATTGGCTGGGACAGTACATTTTTTTAATATAACCCTAAAGTCAACAAAACCAAAAATTGATCAATGGGATAATACCAATATAAAAGGTTTCTATAGAGCAACAGATACTCATTTGTAATCACAGCACTTCAGGGTATGGAGAGAGGAGGATGCCAAATTCAAGTACACCCTAGCAGCTAAGCAACTCTGTGAAATCCTGTATTAGAAAACAAAACAACAAATAAATAGGGATGGAAATGTAGCTCATTGAGAAGGTCCTGGGTTTAATTCCCTGAAAAACTGATAAAAAAAGTGCATAGATGTCTAACCCACATATTAGGAGGAAACATTTCCATTTCCTAAGTATATATCTTCTAAGGAACTAATAACCCAACATAAAAGGGTCTTAAGTAAATCATACAAAAAAAACTTTTTTAAAAAACATCATTAAATAGCAGATATTTTCCATAAGAAGATAAATAAATAATTTATATTATATGAAAAAGTGTTCAACATCACTAATAATCAAGGAAAGGTGAATTAAAAACACAATGAAGAATCCTTATTAAATAAGATAACGATTTTTAGAGGAGAAATAAATGTTATAGAAGATGTGGAGAAAAGTGGGATCTGACTCTAACGATAGGAATGAAAGTTAGCACAGCCATCACCGAAACAATTTGAAGGTCCCCACAAACAAATGTGGAAATGCTGTATGATCAAGGAAAGGCACGACTGGGTTTAAATCCAAAGGAAATTAAATTAGTACACAGAACTGATACCTGCATTTCCATGTTTTGAGCAGCAAACTCAGTACCAAGATATGGAGTCAATCTAAGTATCCAACAGATGTCTGAATAAAGAAAATACATACACAGATAGAGATAGATAGATAGAGAGATGATAGATAGATAGATAGATAGATAGATAGATAGATAGATAGTTAGATACTGTCTAGTTACTTTTTTTCACTGCTGAGGCAAAATACCCAACACCCTAAATTAAAGAGGGAAAGTTTTATTCAGTTCATAGTTTGTGGAAGTTTCAGTCCATAATCAGCTGGTCCCAAGGCAGGGTGGCATGGTAGAATGTTGACAACTTATGTTGGTGGAAGACAGCAAAAGCAACAAAAGCAAAAGAGGAGGAGCGAGGAGAGAAGAGTCTTATCTCATTTCATTCCTTATATTGTACACAGGCCAGCAGTGGACCATGAATCAGTCACAAACTCTAGAAGTCAGCATCTATAACTTACTGAGGCTTTGAGTGGACATCCAGATACCAACCATAACAGATGATACAGATACAGATACAGGTACAGATATAAACCGGGGACTAAGCTCAGTGGCTTAAGGGTGTGCCTGGCAGGCACAAGGTTGTGAGTTCAATCCCTGGTACAAAACAAACAAACAAACAAAAACCCACAGACACAGATATAGACTGACACTGATATTATCCATTAAAAAGGAAGAAAATTCTGTCATTTGAGACAACATGGATGTAGACAAATATTGTCTGATATGATTCCTGTGGAATCCAAGATTTGGTCTTATTGAGCAATAAAAGTAAATGTATGTAACTTGAGACCATAACATTTGGTGAAATGAGCTAACACAAGCTTCAATATTATAGGGTCTCTCTTATATGAAAAACCATAGATAGATAGATAGATAGATAGATAGATAGATAGATAGATATAGATAGATAGATTTTATATATATATATATATATATATATATATACATATATATGCTAAATAGAACATGAATAGGAAGTAGAGTATCTCTTTCAAATAGAATACCAAATAAGAAACTGAGGGAGGTAGGGGAGAGGGGAAGGAAAGGAAGTGGAGAAAACAATTATTCAAGGGAAAATGATGAAAATAGAACTTTTATAAATTGAAATAGAAGACTTACAGGGTGTGGAGAGGGAGGGAACATAAGAGAGGAAAAGGAATTCAGATGTGCTGTGTAAATGTGCCAACTCCCCATGACAACTGTCATCATTATGTACTGCAAATGGGTCTAATGAAATAAATCAAAGAAAAAGAAGTAGAGAGTAAAGAATATTGGTTTCTAGTACCTGAGGCACTGGCAGGGATGAGATTGGGAGCTGATGGTCAAGGATTACACAATTTTACTTACAGTATGAATAAACCAACAGTTCTGTTATACATTGTGGCAGAGTTAATCAAAATATAATGTATTCGGCAAAAATGTGAATAGAATAGGCATTAAGTGTACTCACCACAAATTTGACAGCTGTTTGAGGTGAGAAATATATTAGCTTAAATTTGACTTTCCATCAGTGCACATATTCTAAAATATCATGTTTCACAAAATAAATATATAGAAATTTAGGTTTCAATATAAAAATAAAATTAAAAAATTGCTAGTAAAGGTTTAAATGCTTATTTTAATGTCTGTGATTATTCATCATAATGATTGTGACTTACATTGTCAAAATGACTTAAGTAAGTTCATTACAGAGTTTAGAAAGTTTCTATCTTTTTCCTAATGAATTGATAGATACCAAAATTATCTTTCCCTCCACTCCATTTTCACCTCACACACAAGCAAGTATCACACTCCTTTTAAGAGAAACTGGCTTTTTCTATTACATGGATTGTTTGTATTTACTTTTAAAGAATAATTTTCACATTATTCATATTTCATTCACACTTTGAAAACTTTGGGTATACTCTAATAAGAGAGGAAAGTGGATGGCATGGCCAGCATAGCTACTGTCTGACCAGTGAGTTGGCTGAGTCTGAACAGAAGGTCACAGTTCCTGCCAGGGATCCTCAGAACAAAGCCCCTGGCAGATGGGCAGCCACTTTCCCTTCCACCTCATGTACACATCTTATGTCCCTGGTCTACCTAGGTAGAGGTGAATGCACCCACCTGCCAACCTACCCACCTATCACCCTCTTCATCCATAATAGTCTGTTTTCTTAAATCAAATGTACTTTGTCAATCAATACAACTTCTATGCAGCAAAATGTTTAAATGTTTGTGAAATTATTAGTTTTATAAGACAACGTCTCAGAATGTTGCACAAATTTTCCACAATGATCATTCTCATGCTTTGGCAAATATACTTTGAATAATTAAGATATTACATTTTTAACATATACATATTTTAAATCATGCATGGACCAAGTCATAGCAGTGGGTTAAAGGCACCCAGAAGCTGCCCAGTTTTCCGAAGTGAGAATCAAACCCAAAGTGTCGCTGTGCTCTGAGGCAGGGACAGCACAGAGAGCTGGGCATGTACAGTGCAGAGACAGAGACGGGGATGCCCAGGGATTTCCAACAGCTTCCATGACAGAAAGGAGGTCATAATTGTTTCCATAAATAACATTTTATCAAATAATCTTTATTATTCCTAGTAGCTTTAGAAACTCCAAAATATGTGCCATCTAATACATGTTCAGAGCATATACATTTTTCACCTGTGACATTAATATAATCAAAGGATGCAGGAAGATGTGAAACTATTGGTAATATTGGATTCAAAGTAGGAGTGAGTTCACATGGCATGTTGTGAAAGATTTCCCTGTATAACGGATATCCTGCCACGTGGTGGGTGTTATGGTTGTGCCCAGATGTCCCCCAAAGTCTCTTGCCATCATGGGGGTAGTCTTGAGTTTGTGATCGATTCATGGTCCAATGCTAAGATTATGGGTATGAGTGCTACACCCACCCTGAGGCAGGTAACCTTCATGAAATACAAGGGAGGGAAAGAGGCTGATATCTCACTTCTCTTTTTTTGATTTTGTTGCTTTTTCTATCTTCTTCCACCATGAATGGTTGACCCTCTGCCATGCCTCCCTGTCTCCCAGCCAGCTGATTGTGGACTGAAGCCTGTACAAACTGTGAGCTAAATAAAGCTTTTCTTCCTTCATTTTAGGTGTCAGGTAGTTTGTTTCAGCAATAAAAGAAAAGGAACCAACACAGAAATTTAGTACCTGGAGTGCATCATTGCTGTGACTGTACCTGACCATGCTGTTCAAAAGCCTTTGAGGGTGGCTTGTGGGGAGAGTATGGAAAGGTTCAGAGACATGACTTGAATGAATAGAGTTGGAATGTCTTAGGCTGTTCTGTATGGGAGATTCTTGTCACATTGTAAAAGATCAAAAAACCAGTAAAGTCCAAACTTGGGAGGTTCCTGCTGGGATGAAGGACTGTAATGGCTGTTGGAGTCCGTATGATGTATATTGTGGCTTGGCATAAAAGCTAGCCTGCATTTTGATCATGTCCAGAGATTTTGCAGGAGACTAAGATTAAGGATAGAGGACAATTGAACTGGTGGAAAAATTTCCATGGTGGTCAAATGTTAAGACTGTGGTATGGCTATTGTTGGGAACTCTTAGCAAGGTTTATGTTGATAGTCAAAAGCAGAGAGCCAAGCAGAATGATTTAAAGTGTGAATTTGGCCAGAAAGGAAGTTCCTTTACAGGTATGGACTGCAAAAATAGATCTGAAGAGTTCTCCTTTGCTGAGAAGTAACAGGAGAATATAAAAGATGGCCTGAGGGCGTCACATGAAGCAGCAAGTCTTCACATCTTGCAGCCTCAAAACTGCAAAATGGAAAATCTTTGAGGAGAAAGCCTGAGGAGCAGTATGTGCCAGAATGGTGGCAGCTACATTATGTATCAGAATACTAATGGCAGCTGTACCAGGTTCCAGAAGGGTGGTGGCATAGAGAATTCATTCCTCACAATCAGATTCAGTGTGCTCAGTAATCCAGTTTCTCAACCTCTACAGCCAAGGGAACAGAAGCCTGGCTACTGCTCCTGCTGGCAACAGACTTCAGCATCAACCACATGATGCTGGTTTTAGAAGTATACACAATGCTAGCATTCTGAGGTTAAAAAGACTTCCACTCAGGTTTCAGAAGGTGGCCTAGGAGACAGGGAGTGTGCTCCTGAGATGGTAATATATGAAGCTACAAGTGTGAAGCCACAAGTGCAGAGGAGACCCCAGAAGTTTGGAGAATCCAGGACCATGGATCATCTGAGGAAACCTGAAAAGAAGGAGCAAAGTGGGCCTAAAAGAGAAACTGTGAGAGCTACAACCACTGGAAGTGCCATAAGGGTGGAACCATGAAACTCCTCTGGAGCTCATAATTTGCCACAGATTGTTTCAGATGTTCCACATGGAACTTCAGGATTTAATGTTTGCCCTGCTGGATGTTGGACTTGCTCCAGTCCCAAATCTTTGTATCCCCCATTTTACCCTTTGGAATAGTAATGTTTATCTAGTGGCATTGAATGTTGGAAGTGTTTAACTTTTGATTTATAAAGGGGTTCACAATTAAGAGTTTGCCTTGTATCTTGGAGGAGACTTGAGACTTAGACTTTACAACAACGCTGAAAATGTTAGGAGTTTGGTAACTCGTAGAGATGGACTAAAAGGCCTTTTGCATAAAGGGTTATACTTGAGTCTTTCAGGGGTCAGAGTTGGAATGTTATGGTTTGTGTGTAGATGTTCCCCCAAATCCTCATGTAGTCCTGAGGGCACTCTCCAAGAGTATGTGATTGATTCATGATCCAATGATACAATTATGGATGTGAGTGTTACGCCCACCCTGGGACAGGTAACTTGTATACAATATAAGAGGTAAAGCAGATTGCTCTCTCGCTTCTCCCTTTTTGCTCTTGTTGTTTTTGCTATCTTCTGCCACCATGAACATTTATTCCTCTGTCATACCACCCTGCCTTGAGGCCAGCTGATCATGAAGTGAAATGTCCACCAAATGTAAATTAAATACACCTTTCCTTTCTTAATTTTGAGCAACAAGTATTTTGTCGAAGCAATGAGAGAAAAATAACCAACACAGTGGGAACTGACCAGACTGGATGAAAGGCAGACCTGTCTTCTCTTTGCAGTGGTTGATAGCTATTTAAGTAGTGCCCCAATGAACATTGTTTACCAATAATTGGAAAGTAACTTTTTCATCACTTGGATGAAACACAAAACACTTGCATCCTAAATGGGGACAGGATGATTTTGATGCATGAACACAGCCCAAGGTTGCCTGGATCCAAGGCAGAAGCTGCACATGGTGGAAGAACCTCCCATGGAGAAAAGCTGATGGCATCTTGGCAGCAAAGAGGCAGAGAGAAAAATGAGTAGCCAGGTAGGGGGGTTCACCCTTGCAGGTCCCGATAGCAATAAACAGTTTTACTGACCAGATGTCACCTGCAAGCAGAACCTTCAGCTCTGGATTCCATAAGCATCTTCCAAAAGCCCAAACTCTGAATACATGGGGGACATTTTGATGTAAACGATTACATTTCAACCATGTCCCTCAAAAATATCACATCTCTTTGTTTATTCAAAATGCATTTATTCATTCTCCAAGAATTGCCAAAGTTTTTATAGTTTCATCACTGCTGAAAACATCAAGTCCAAAGTCTCATCTGAGGCTCAAGATGAAATATTAACTGTGAGCTCCTGTTAAAATCAAAATGAAAACTGGACACTGCAGGCATACAATGGAACAGGGTAAACATTCCTATTCCAAAAGGAAGAAACAGAAGAATGTTAAAAAAAAAAAAACAGACCCAAGCAAGATCCAAACACAGAACAGCAGACATTACTTCCTTTAGCTCCTCGTCCAACACCTGTGCAATGTGGCAAGAGACAAACTCCATAGGATTTGGGAAGCACCAACCTGTTGGCTCTACTCAATTCCTAGGCTCTTTCAAACTTCTAATTCATGTTTTTTGTATTTCTGATTTCCTGGTCTTTACACTTCACTTTTGTCTTCTCTCTCATAGCTTCACACACTGCCACATCATGGGCAAATTCTTTGATCTCTAAGACTGTCTTCTGGAATCTGGGTGGAGGCCTCCATGACCACATAACTCAGTATTGCTGTAAAGCCAACAACACATGGCATTCCAACCTAAAATTATATGGAAGTATAATGTACCTCCACCTAAATTTACTATAAAAATATGTGCACAATGAGTATTGTGTTTAGAAGTGAATGTAAAAAAAAACCGAGGAGTATTGAAAAGCATGTAGTACAAAGTAAAACAAAGAGATAATTAGAACACATATTCTCAAGCCTTTCTCCACCTTAATACCTTCATGAAGGCTCTGCTGACCTCACTGTTGCGCAGGCTGTAGATGAGGGGATTCAGCATGGGTGTGAGGATGGCATAGAAGATAGACACTATCTTGTCCTGTGTGGGGGACCGGTCAGATGTCGGACGAATGTACATGAACATCACTGTTCCATAATATATTCCTACCACCATGAGGTGGGAGGAGCAGGTAGAAAAAGCTTTGTGACGACTCTGCCCAGATCCCATCCTGACGACAGCCAGAATAACATGAACATAGGAAGCAATGATGATTGCTACAGGGAAACCAATCATCACTATACAACAAATAAAAAGAATCTCTTCAAATGTGGATGTGTCATTGCATGAGTGGATTAGCAAGGATGGGAAGTCACAGAAAAAGTGGGCTATTTCCCGGGACCCACAATAAGAGAAAGAAAATGTAGCTACAACATCAATGATTCCATCACTAGAGCCCAGGATCCAGGAAAAAACAGTCATAAGTCCACAAATTTTGGGTCTCATGAAATTAGTGTATCTGAGAGGGTGGCAAATGGCAGTGTACCGATCATAAGCCATGGCAGCCAGTAGGAAACACTCAGCTCCAAGCAGGGACACATAGAAGAAGATCTGGGTTGCACAGCCTGCCAGAGAGATGGACTTTCTGCCAGACAGGAAGTTCACCGCCATCTTGGGCACAGTGGTGCAGATGAGCATGAGGTCCATGAGGGAGAGCTGGCTGAGGAAGAAGTACATGGGCGTGTGCAACTGGGCATCCAGGTAGATGAGCAGAACCATGGCCGTGTTCCACACACAGGCCAGTGTGAATATGGCCAGGACCAGCGTGAAGAGGAAGGTGTGCACGGGGCTGTGATCAAAGATTCCCAGCAGGATGAAGTCAGAGTTGAATGTCTGATTTTCCCAGGTCATCGTGAACATAGACTTTATCTAGTATTATAAAAGACTAAATTTGGTGATTCATTTGTCAAACTTTTAAGCAGATACTTACAAAGTATCTGATATCAACTGAAATTTCTGTAAGTCATTGGTTGTAGAACAATTAAGAGACTCAAAGCTTAATAACATAAACTCAGAATGAACCTGTTCTACTAAAAACTTTCAGAGAGGGGAAGTTAGGAAAAGTTTCTTACTGAGCAATTTGTTCCAAATACTTTCTCTGAGCATCCAGTTCCTCAGCTGCAAAATTAAATGACAATATGCAATATTATTTTGTAGATAGTTTTTGCAAAAGGAATATATCTCATAAGCAAAGATTAACTATGACATTCTTCACACATAAGGTAAATGATAAAAGTATCTTCAATTACCATTTGACTGGCACAAAAACTGGAGTCAAATGTAAGATTTATGCCCCTGTCACAGAATAAAAGGCACTTTTATCACCAGTGTTGATAGAATCACTGTTTGGTTATTACTTCACAGATTAGAGTATTTGCCTTTAATTTACATTCAATGTTCTACAGAGTCAGTGGTTCAAGTTAGAAAAAGTCTGCCATTATGTAAATCTAGAACATGGACCCTATTCTTAAAAGCCCATTATAAACATCCACACTGTTATCTTCCCCCAAAAAAGATATGCTGAAATAATAACCTCCTGAAAACTTCAGCATGTGGATTTATTTGGAAATAGTCATAAAAGTGTAATTTATTAGGAGAGTGCATACTGCAGTGAGGCTGACTCCTACCCTAAAATGACAGAGGCCTCATAGGAAGATGACTCTGTGAAGAAGGGGTCACTGACAGACAAAGAACCCTGGGGCAAGAAGGGTTGGGATGGAGCATTTAAACTGAGAAATGCATCAAGAGCCAGACATGACAGGAAGCCGTAGGACACAGGGCATGATTCTCCTTCCTCAGCCTCAGAAGTAGCAGTCCTGATGACACGTTGGTTTCGGACTTCTCCCCATTAAAATCAAGACAATGCATTTCTCTTGTGGTAAGGCTGTCTTGAGCATTTGGTTATGGATTCACCAAGAAACTATTACACATGGTGTTTCCTGTACAGAATGTAGAATAAATACTCAATAATCAGGAAATCTTGAGATCAACTTGTTTTACAGGACTCACTGAATTCGATCTGTGTGCTGGGTCCTGAGGAGAAAAACAGCAACCATATCAAGCAAAGAAAACCCCTTCCCATAGGCATGGTGAGGAGGAGAGTGAGACGGTGACATGCAAACCCCTGTGTGGGCAAAGGAGGATAAGAGCTGAGGCAGCGGAGTTGCATCAGTTCCTGATTTTGATGGGAGGAATCATTGGAAACTGAGTTCTGCTGCTGGAATTTGGCTAATGGTTTGGAGGAAGTGGAAGGGACACAGCACAAGAATATAAGATCCACACATCCCATGAACACAGTGGGAAGTCTTCAATGCAAGCAGCAAACACATAAAATAGAAACAAGCATAAGATTTTAGGTTAAAAGTTTGGAGATTTGTAGCACATAATAGTATTAAAAATATTATATAAATTAATGCATATAAAAAGGCAGTTTACTACTGAGAGAATATTTCAGTCAACAAAAATAATGTCAAAATACAAAGTAAGAACCAGGAATAGAGCAATCAGACATTCATGTGCATTGATCATTTGTTTACCCATCGGAATCTTGTGAAGGGATTAAACACTTTTGTTAAGAATAGCTAAATAAGCTCAGAGTAGCAAGCGGGCAAGAAAAAATCCACAGGTGGAGTCTTCATTTATCCCAGGACACTGAATGTAATTTTTAAATTGGATGGTAGTAAAACATATTTTGAGATGTAATTTTTTGTATAAGAATGAATATTTGTTGAATTAAAAAAACTCTCAACATTGTTTTTTAGTTTTGCTTCAAGAATGACTGTGACCTGAGACACTGTTCTACTCAAAAGTGCCCTCAAAGGACTGGGAAGGTAGAAAAGCAGCCCTGTTACACACTCTCCTGATTCAAGAGCAGTATTCAGTACTAAGTTCAGCCAAGAGTTACTCTTGAAAGTGGGCACGAGGTGTGACACAGGCTGAACTTCCATCTTGATTGTAGTTGTATGCAGAACACTGTTTCTCTGTCTGTCTTTCCATCGGTCTATCTGGCCATTTATCTGTCTCTCCAGAAGCTACCTAGAGCTGGTTATTGAGGACTTAGGTTAAGGTCCAGTGAGCTTCAGAAATAGGCACCTCAGGGCCTTTGGGGAGTAGAGGAGGATCGCCTCTCCACAGGGATGCTGGCACTGCTCAGGTCACACCAAGGGACTGGGCCAAAGGAAGATGGGCATCTTCTGCGTCAGCGGTCATTCCAGGTAATTCTATTCAGTAACTCACATTATTTATGGAGCAATATTGAATATCAATTCCTAAATATCTCAGTAGCCTTGAACCCTTGAACTGTTAGAGTAGATCAATGTAACGAAACAAGATTTATGGGGATCGCAAATTTGTGTCATGGATTTCCTCAATTCTCTGCAGTGCTATTCCATGAAGGCTGCTACCTGGCCAAGTCAGCACACATCTGTGCATCTCCTACATCAGCACCGGGTCTGCCCATTTGGAAAACATTCTGTCCCAGAGAATAGATTGACAAAACGCTGACTGATTCTGCCAAATCATCCAGACATTCCTATCCTACAGCTTTTAAATTTCATGGAGCAACATGATTCTTAAATAAGAACAGTTAACAAATACAAGAGTTACATATCCATCTGTGTTTTCTGTTACATCACTGAAAAATAAGCTATGTAAATGCACACTAAGTTTATCGCATTTTCTCAATCACTTCACTGCTTCAAAGTTTCCTTTCCAACCTTGTGCTAACATTCTCTTCACAGTCTTTCTTGTTCCATTAGATATAGCAGCATATGGCATTTGGAATTGCATCTGGCAGTTCATTTAGTGTGACAGTTTACTATAGCATCTTAGTGTGGGGCCTGTCACACTCTAGCAGTGATACAGCTGAAGAGATTGGAAACAGCCTTACCCTGTCCCTTCTGTGTGAAGATGTAGGTTCACTAACATTCTGAATTGAATGGTATTCCTCTTGAGGAACCTAGGCATTTCTCTTTTACTAATGAGGTGCATGTGACAACATAAGTTCTCCTGAGACACTGGGGACTTCAACTTGGGTCCCCTCACTAAATAGCTCCATGGACTTGTCGAAGAAAAGTTTTCAGAATGAGTTGCTGAGAGCCATAGGCAGTTTTATTAGGCAACAATCAAACAAATACATGCTCAGAAAGGAGAATGTGATTGAGGTTGAAGTGAAGTGGGTCCAGGGTTAGGGATTTCTGTGGGCTTTGTGTGTCCTAAGTCAAATGATGTCCGATGTGGACTCCTAGAATCTGGCAGGTTGGTGTTGCAGTTTCCAAGGAAAATGATTGGCAAGTCTCAAGTTTAGAGGTACTTTACCCAGATAAAGCTATTTCCTTGCAGGTGAAATTCTACAATATTTAAATGTACAGTCTTCTCAAAGAACCTCAGGCTGGATTTACAAGCTTATTGTGTTTTTAATTCTCTTATGAATTAAGACTTAGAAGCCTGGAAGAAAAGTAGGTCAAGGTGAAAAAGGCGCTGTGACCTTGGGTAACTTTCCTATCTTGAAGCTGCAGTTGACTTAAAATTCCACTGGAGAGGCATGCAGAACAGCAGAAATGCACACCCTCAGGATAGGGAAGTCAGGACGTCCAAGGTCTAAGTGTTGGCGAGGCCACTGCTCCCTGAAAGCCTCCCTGGCCTCTGCCTGGTTTCTCCAGCTCCCGGTTCTCAGCCGTCCTTGGCATCGCATGGCATTTTGGGTTAATTTTAGTGACTGCAAGGGGAGGCTTCTAAGGAAACGGGCTTACTTAGCTCATGGTCCTGGAGCCAAGAAGTCCATGTGGCACTGTCTCTGGCAAGGTCCCAGGAGCTGGGTCATGCAGCACTGTGAGTGCATTGTGGTGGAGCGCGGGGCAGGGAAGGAGCCCTGGGCACGCAGGAAGCGGAGATGCAGTAGCCCGAGTGCGGTTTCCTCTAACCACTGCCTCAGGAGCACTAGCGCAGGGCCCCGGAGACTTCGTCCCTTCTGCTAGGAGGGCGACGTGACCTGATGACCTCTCAGGAGGCTCCACTTTTTACGGTGCCTTCTCCTCCTCACATCAGCACCCCAAGGACCACGCTGCCCACAAGTGACCCTTGGGAGAGACTCGAGCCCCGGGCAAACTGCAGCCACTTCTCTCGGCTCTCGGTCCCCCTCTCCCCACCTCCCGTGAGTTTGGTTTGCTTAGTGTGGATGACGCAGTCTGATCCCATCCACCCTCCCACTACAGCCCCGCTCCTTACCCTCCCCTCACTCTTGTCTCAGAAGCCGCTGTGCTTCTTCCATGACATGGTTTTTAGAGTGCCCACATAGGGAAACCACACAATATTCGTCTGTTTGAATTTGGCCTATTTGGTTAGACACGATCTTCTCCAGATCCATCCATTTTCTTGCAAATGACAACATGTCTCCCTTCTTTGTGACTAAACAGTACTCCATTGTGTTTACATACCACATTTTCTTTACCTATTCTGCTGACGAAAGTATCTAGGCTGGTTTCATATGTTGGCTGTTGTGAACTGTGCTGGAAGACAGACGCTTTAAAAATCACATTTCTTTGTTTTCAACCTATCTTTATTTCTTCTATCCTTCCTCCAAAGTTATTTTTAGGCATTCCTAGATGAGTCCATATTGGAGGTGTAGTATCTGGGGTGCAGAACAGAGATAAACCTAAAGTACATTTTATGTAAAACTTGGGTTTCAAGAGGTATTCATACATATTCTTACAAAAAAGGAATCTTTTTGGAAATGTTTTCTGCAATTTAAAACTTTTAAAGTATATTTATCACCAAAGTAGAGTATTTTGAATAATGTCCCACTAGGTTTTTGAGATAGAATAAGTAATCTTCTCAGAGTAGATTTGAAGTTTGATACGTTATTTTATTTAAATGTTTAAAGAAAGTTAATAATGATATTTTGAGTATATGTTTGATTTTATCTGTCATTTTAGTTTTTTGCCTTAGTTTTACTTATCATCTTTTATTTTTATTGCATCTAGTTTTTTTCAAAATAAATTCCATCACTTTGAAAGACAGATAGCACATTTGCTTACAAATTTTAATGCCATTTCTATGTTTTAACCTCAAGTCTAGTTTTCCAGTGTTTGCTTTGACCATGTCATTTCTCTAACATTGTCAGATTTCATGACCCTGACACTGTGTGCACACACATAGCAATAATCACCCAGAAATCATGGAAATCAAGGCCACACTTTGAAATGTCACTGAAGGAGATAAAGGAAGAGAAAATGGGGTGGTCATAATTTGATTAAAAATAAATCATTCTGTAGAGTGATATTCATTGCTTTCCTTAATCAACTGTGCTTGTCAAAGAGATTTTTCTATTTTGTGTCAGGCATGACTAAGAAGTAGAAAAGAAGCATCTCCCATGGGTAAAGATAACCCGAGAACTCCTATCTCTAATAGTAAAACAGCATGAAGCAGCACTGACAGTGGGATTTGTTACCATTGCTACAAGCAGAGGCAGCATTGAGCCCCAGGAGGCAGAGGCCAGGGAACAAGGTGGCTCACAGAGGGGCACCTTCAGGCTTTTACTGCGGAAGATTCACCCCCTGCTCCCCATGTGAGAAGTGAGTCAGCACTGGGAGCCTCATTATCTATAAAACAGAGCCAAAAGGCGACGTGAGCAGAGGAGAGTCATTCTGCTGTTCAGAGTCACAGGTAGCAGTTTAAAATATCTAACAAATTTACCAAAAGTAATTTTTTGATCCATCTAAAATTAACAAAACAATTTAAAACATATGTACGGGTTTTAGTGTGAATGAGAAATGTAAAGCAACTCGTAACATGGGCTAGGTGGTATTGTTAACAGAGAAGAGACAGCGGCACTGATCTGCCCTCTGAAAACAGTTCAATTCAGGGCCAAGGATAGAGCTCAGGGGAGCAGCACCTGCCTGGCAAGTGTGAGGTCCCAAGCTCAGTTCCCAGTACCCCACAAAAAATAATAATATGCTGATTCTATCCCGGTCATTATCTGCTGCTCTGCTCCTCTTGAGTTCCAGCCACCATCAGTTTATTCCTCCCATCTGGGATATTAGGACATTAATAGTAATATAATAATTATAATAATGATATATTTGTACTATTTCTCATCAGTGGTGGAGACACTTCATAACCTCTTCAGTTTCCAGATTGTTATTCATCAAATGAGAATCATACCACTTTCCTCAGTGCAATATTGTACAGAAAAAGTTAAAGACCCGTTATAAAAAGTCTTAGCAAAAA